>JARQZJ010000041.1:1412500-1587500 GCA_030704895.1 Henosepilachna vigintioctopunctata
GTTGACTCTGCAGAAGCAGAGTAAATGTACCTATAATGTAATACAAATGGTTACCTTATCAAAAAGGCATACAAGTTGAAGCATACAGTTGAAGCTACAGTAGCGGAAACCTTGCAGTGCCCTGTTGACTCTGCAGAATCAGAGTAAGTGTACCTATAATGTAATTCAAATTGTTACCTTATCAAAAACATTCTAAATTATTTCGATTTTCGCACCTGAGTAACTTTTCCTACGGCGATGAGCTTATTAGCCCTCCTTTCATGTTCAATTGGATCTACCAAAAAGTTAACACGAAGAGAAATTCGGATTTACTCAGAATGTGTAGTATCTGCTTTTATATGACTTTTATGCTAAAAGGGTAGGTAACACAAATGGAAATTCGATAAATGTCATAAGGAATTCAGTCTTGATGTTAATATGTGTGTGAATGAAGATATTAATTTCAAAGTTAATTTCCACTTTGTTGTGAGGACCACATTCAAATGATATAGTTGTAAGGGTTTTGATAATTTGTGAGTTGATTTCTAAGTGGTCGTAATATTAATTCCGAATATTAATTCAATTTTGATAGGGTTCATATCCTTTTGATACTACACTCACTAAATAAATAGCCTGGCTTCTTAATCGATTCGCCACACAAATTAAATATCACTCATTCATTTTTGTTTATTAAGCAGAGTAATCTTCAGTGTGACATCTGTGTAAACTTTTACCCATAAAACTAAAATTAATATTTTATTCGACCGAAAATCGAATTTAATATTAATAAAGATAATTTGTTGTTGATAACTTTCATTCGGTAAGTCTATACTTTCCTGAAGTATTTATTGTGTTTATCGACTGTGTTCCGAGTAAATATGAAAATAGATTAGCTACAATGATATCAAGAAAAATAAATGTTTGAAATGGTAATTCTTCTCTCAATAAACGATTTTATACAAATTTTGATGTGAACTTTATCCCCACTTTATTGGAGATATTATCGTAGACAATGTGTTAGTCCAGTAATTTTAGGTTTTATCTGCGGAAAAATTCCTAGTGAGCTGAATTTGTATACACCTTTATTACGGCATTGTAATGAAGATGTATAAAATCGACATTGATATCGTCCCGGCTAAAAAAGTGATAAAGGTCAAAAGGTCACTAAAATCAGTTTTTTACAAATATCTCGCGATCTATTGCTCAGAAGTCAATAAAGGTCATCATAAGAATTGTTTGTCGTGAAGTTGTCTACAAAAAATGTCTGTTGCATTTTTCTGTAGAATCAACCGTTTTCGGAGTAGAGCGCCGAGAAAGCGACTATATTATAACGATGCACTAGTTTCCTCACCGCCTCCGAGGTAGAATGCAGGGCGAGTTTTTTGCATGGTTTCCCCCGTAGGCATAATCCATAATATGTAATGAGAGGTTTTTTTATTTACGAGTGAATAATTCTCTATTTGAATACAGAAAAATACAGAAAAATTAACATTAGTATATAATTTTTTTTTAACATTCATTGTCGATATCTTCAGTTTCTGTGTCATCAACAGTTGCTGACAAAACGTCGAGTGGACTTATTCCTATATTTAAATCAACATCTTCATCATTGGTTGACTCTGCGTTTAAGCATGACTGGCCACGACAATGTCCACAAACTTTTGAATATCTGAATCCAATTTTTCTGCATTCACATTGGCCGCTGCAACCTTTTGTACAATTACAGAAGATTGTGTTTAGTAGGTTATCGGGTGCTGGTGGTAATAAAGTTGTCATTGGCTGCAGTATATTATTTTTTAACCCCAATCCCACTGTTCTGGATCAATTTATCTCCGAGCCAGGTTTGTATTTGATAATACACCCGATAAATATGCTGTTGAGCTGCTGAAGAAGTAGGTGGTAATAATGGAAATTTTACAGCTGTACTTTGCCTTGTTAGTTTATCAAAGCTAGAGTATCTGCAATTATCTATTGAAAGTTCTGATTTTGGAGCACCGTACATTGCTAGTAGAAAATGTATCCCAGCATTGACAATGACATCAAAAGTGAGGTCTTTTCTCAAACATCTTCATGATTTTCAATTTTCCTTCTCCAAAAAGTGCTGAAGTTGTGTTTACTGATGATAATGGAAGAACTCTGTCAGAGCGTTTTAATTTAAGTTCGTCAAATGTTACTCTTATAATTTTTTCAATTGACTGCAGACCATTTTCTTTGGCATTATAACAGTTGATTTTATTATTGCCAACAATTCCTGTTGATACAGAAACTTACCTAGTTTCTCAACTAGCAATCAACTAAACCAGTTTATTGCCACTTGAAAAAGGGTTATGCAAAGCAAACCACTCTACAAGGTCTTTAATGTCAGTATTATCTCTTTCAATACGTGAATCTCTTGAGTCTACATGTTGATCTGTGGTATCAAATGAAAGGTCGCAAAATTTTTCAATTTCTTCTCAAGTTGCGTTTGTCGCATGCATGCCACTTAGATAAGACGCTCTCATGAGTACTCCTTCCTCGAGAAACTCCTCCTTCAGTGTTCATAGACTTCATCAAACTTTGTTCATTAGTCATGTCGGTCCAGGTTCCACAGTTGAATTTTTCTGTACGTCTAACTAGAAATGTTTTTGTAAAGTTTATATTATCTTGGTGCCCCATTTTGTCTTTCAAAGCTAACATATCTTGCAAGTATAAATGAATAAAAACCAATAGGTTGTACGCCTTGGTATACAATACCGTATGTGAGTGCATTCTAATCTCTACTCCGAAAAAGGTAAATTCTACAGAAAAATGCAAGCAACAACAAACAAGTTTTTCACAAGCAACAACAAGAAACAAGACAATTTCACGACAAACAATTTTTAAAATAACCTTTATTGACCTCTGAGCAATAGATCGCGAGATATTTGCGAAAAACTGATTTTATTGACCTTTCGACCTTTTTAACTTTTTTAACCGGCACGATATCAATGTCGATTTCTCACATCTCCATTAAAATGCCATAATGAAGGCGTATACAAATTCAGCTCACTAGGAATTTTTCCGCAGATTGGGGTTTAAAATAGCTAAAATGACTGCATTATATTGGGTACATGGGTCAGAGGGTAATGAAAAACCGACGTCAAAGAAGTAAGTGT
Source organism: Henosepilachna vigintioctopunctata (assembly GCA_030704895.1). Lineage (NCBI taxonomy): Eukaryota > Metazoa > Arthropoda > Insecta > Coleoptera > Coccinellidae > Henosepilachna > Henosepilachna vigintioctopunctata. The sequence continues at coordinate 1,415,614 of JARQZJ010000041.1, forward strand.
AAATTTGCTCATCAGAGATTGCTCATCATAATTTGGGTAATTTGACGTTCTTCAGTTTTCATATTATAAAAAAGGTGTATGAATTCATACCAACGGCTCAATACGATTTATTAGGCATAAACCGTATTTTTTGTTATATTCTAAGTTCAGTTTTGTGATGATAATGAAGAAAAAAAAGAATCGATACTAGGTTAGTTGTTTCAAGTCCATCATATTTATTTCATCAATAGAGATGTATCCCTAGGTGAATAACTCTCGTGTATTGTTTTTTTGACTTCTCAGCAGTCAGATTTACTACAAAGCTATGAAGAAAAGTTGTAGACATCAATTCGACAATATATATTCGGTTATGCTAAAAAAAACCGACTATGGATATGAAAATTGATTACCGAACAGACATAAATGTGCTAGTGATGGTCATGAAAAAAGAGAACTTCAGTTATAAATAAAAATGAATAGCCGGAATGTATATACGCACATAACTTTCGAACGACTGCTCCAAATTGGATGATGCTTTCTTTTTGGTTTCGCTATTGTCAAAACAAGGTTCGTTTGAAGAAAATTGTTTTGAAATTGGAATAGGAAATATGTGAAATATCAAAGTTTGTAAAGTTACTTTTGTAGGTAGTGAAAGAGACTGTCATAAAGCTCCAATATATTGACAAACGTTGACATCTGTTTTTTAGGTAGAAGTTGATAACTCCTTTCGACAGTATGAATAGATTGGCATCTGATATTCAATTATTTTTTTTTAGCAGAATCAAAACGGTATTTTCTGGGTTGATCTGTATTCTGTAGTTCATCGTTGTGTTATTTGTTGTTATTGATGAGGAAATGCGATGATGCGTCAAAATCTATTCAAATTAAGTTTTCAATAAAGAAAAATATTCAGATTTTCTACGAATCTGCGGACTTAAGAATTTTTCATTTAATTATGATGGGGATTAAGGAAAAAGTGCCTGCAACGAAATGACGTCAGTTCAGTTATAGATTGACATATCACTTTCGATATATCAAACCTGTTAATATATGGGTATTGAGTTATTATTGATTTGAAAGATATAACTGAAAGTATTACATTTTATTAATCCATGCAGGTCCACATGGGATGAGTAGCAAAAACATTAATAGTTTAGCAGAAATAGTACATCACGTGTTCAAGGATTTTCGAAAATATTAACGAGAAGTTCCTGATATACATATGAACGTATAAAGTTCGCCATGTCAGCTAGTCTATAATATAAAAATGAATCGCAAAATATTTTGGTAAGCGCATAACTCAACAATGTCTGGACCAATTTTGACAATTTTTTTTTCAAAATTTTTGTTGAAGTCCAAGGATGGTTTTTACGGCGAGTAAAAATTCGAATAATTGCCGGGAAAACTCCAAAAACAGTCTTTCTCTTTTTCATATACGAAAGTTTTCTAACTAAAATGTAGATTTATTAAAACTTAATTATTAACAATTCAATATAAAATTTTGTTTTCTATTCAAAAAAGTTTGAATAGACTAACATACACGTTACTAACATAAGCACGTGGTATATTTGATTATAAAGAAGAATACATAGTTTTCTTTAATTTACCATTGAAATTTCGCTTTTAAAAATGCTAGGTGTTAGATGTACAAAAAAAATTATAGCTTTTAAGTCGCAGAACTCGCAATGCAGCAAGTCAAACTGACGAGCAACGCGAAGCTCGGAATGAAGTTGAACGGAATCGATGGAATCGAAATTAAGAATATGAGAAGGTTGCTTTTAACTCGTATCGACCTGCATTCAATTATAATTTTTGAAATAGATTACAGTTCGCAGCAAATCGTTGCTATTGGACCAATGAACGTTGTGTGTTTATATTGCAAGGCAAAGTTTAATTGTTATTGATGAGAAAATACTATCAATGATGCGACAAAATATCGCGTGAAAAGTCAATTCAAATAGAGCCTATTGGTACAGCCACCACAGCCACTATATTATTGGTTTCCGGGAATGGACTAAATTAATGATATATTGGACAAATACTTGCTACGAAATTAGGAACATGGCGTTCAACTATAGAACGGACAGGTTAATCACTTTCAAATACATCAAACGTGTTAATATAGGATTTGATAATTCGACTGATTTGAAATCACAGGAAGTATCGCAGTCCCTTCGTACGTGAGTAAGTCTCTGGCTCCACACGGGATAAATATTAAAAACAAGATAGTGTAGCACAAATAGTAGAACATGTCTTTTCGACGTTTTGAAAAATATTCAGAGAAAAATAAATGGGCGTACAAAGTTCGTTGGGTCAGCTAGTTTAATATAAAAAAAGCAATTAATCAAATAGACGTTATTACGCTGCTGGCTATACAGATGTGATATCTCCATTCATTATTAGAATACAATGCTAGGAATACTGAAGTTGCTACTGCTTTTAATTTATGTACAGTGTATAAATGGTATATGAGTTAAGTTACTCCCATCAGTCAATTTCAAATCATAAATCTACTCAATATACTTATCACAAGTTTATCCAGGACGAACAAAAACAAACTAAAATTTCGGATACATTAGAAAACTTCAATCCTAAAGTTCTACTTGAAAATGAATTAAATGAAATTGATATTGCTGTAGAGAATATAAAAGTGAAAATTGTGAGAAAATATAATACTAATAATGTGATGTGAGAATGGCCAAGAAATTAAAAAATCTGCCAATTAACAGTTGATAGTGTTTAATCTCTAAAATAAATATTCGGAAAAAGGAATGGAAATATCAAATGCTTAAAACAGAAGCAAAATAATCAATTGTTACTCAAAGAATGAAATTCAATAAAAAAAGTGCCTTTGAGTGAGCCAAAACCTTCTTGCAGTCACATTATCTGTCAGATTGTGAAGCAAAGTGTTCAAGCCTATAGATTAAATATAGATAAATATATAAAACAGAATCTCACTGATAATTACAAGTCTATTTAATTCAACCATTGAATCTATAATGTATTCACAACCTCGAAAGCAAGATCTGAATGGTACTCATAAATAATGGATAAATATAAGTAATGAAAACCTGAATTCATCATAGTTGTATGAATTCATCAACTTACATATACGGCACGATAGGGAGGAAAGGTATATAACTAATGAAGATGACCCAATTTCTGATATTTCTTCTTCCACAAAACAACCAATTTTGATGCCAGAATGCTGAATATGTTATAGAAACCACTTCAATGAAGAACTAAATCTTCCTGATCAGTACTATATTCTGTCTAGATTTCAAAAGTAATTTTTTACATCTTATAAGAAGTTATAATTAGCATATGTGACAAAATACACATGAAGGGAATCAGTCGTTCGATGAGAATATAATCTTCATTTTGAAACCAAGTCGAAATCTACTTGGAAAATAATCACTTTCATAGAAAAACATAAAATGACTAGTAAATTCATTGAATATCTTCCTCAAGTTTGGTGTTCACTAAATCAGAGGAGAAAGCATTAGCGCAAGATAACAAGTAAGCTGAATATTTTGAAACCAACTCATTTTAAATACATACTAAAAGTTACAAATACCAAATTTCTGGATCTGGATTACAAATTGATAATATATTCGATACAAATCTCTATTTCTAATGATGATACAATTTAATGATACAATGATACAATCTGTATCATTGTAAATTCCAGATGTTATCCGTTACGAGACATTAGAGTACATATTTCCCCACGAATACCTTCAAATGAAATGGATTGACTAGTATAATTGAGTTACCTTAACACTAACAAAATGAAGATACAGTGAAGAGTGTCACATATTTTTACACAACCTCCTTGACCAAGTGGACGCCTTCGACTAGAATAGACTGATTACTTATTAGAACTTGGTTTATTTAGCATCGCTTATGTAAAACAACGAATTACTCAAAAACTGTCAAAATAAGTTACTTATCACCAATTGATACAATCATTTCTTAAATTTTTCATGATTATCATAATTTTTAATGATCACAGGCAGAGTAGTCCATTTAACATTGCTCTTGCTGCTGTCAACATAAAAATTGTTATCATATCTCAAATTATAATTTTTAGGTCTGTTGCTTACTATCATACTTGCTTTTATTAAAAGTTTTACTGATACTATTGCTACTCTGCACTGCGAACAGAGGCCTTGATTCACTTCAGTGACAATGTCCTCCAAATTATCACCACATATGTAAATCATTGTATCGTCAGCTATTAATCACATTTTTAAATATTCTATCACCTTAGGCAAGTCTTTTATATGTAACAAAATCGACACTGGGCCCAACAGACTTCCTTGCGGTACCCCATATTTCGTTTTGATTTCTTCAGAAAATATACGTGGAAAGTGCATTCTACTAGTGGAATGATGGTACAACATGAGTTGGTTGTTGAAAGGTTGGTACCTTTTCATGTTGGTACCATCATGAAATGTTGTACCAACATTTTCATGATGGTACAACATGAATTGTTGTACCATCATGAAAATACCAAATGAAAGGACTAAATGAACTACTGAGAATGAGAAGTATCGATTACTAAGATTGAAAGCTGGAAGTTAAAAATAAATCAAATAGAAAGAATTTTTGAGTTGTCTTCGAAGGTATAATTAATGTATTAACGAGTTATATTGCAACCACCTGTCAGGAAACAAACCTTGCAATAATAGAGGACTAAATGAACTAAAGAGAAGGGGCAGTATTAAATAGTAAGATTGTAAAGCGGAAGTCAAAAATAAATCTAGTTAAAAGAAATTTTGAGTTCAACGATTTTATTGAAAATGGAGATAATAATGATATAGATAATGTTCTGAAAGCTAAAAATCATTTTTGAGCACGAAATTTTCAAGAAGCCTCAACTATATCATCAGAAATGCTACTCGCATATTTTCCGACATACATACTTCTGAATATTTCATTTTTCGCCTGATAAATACTTTAGATTGATGAGAAATTATACCATGTGATGACTAGTATCTCGTACCTACCCAATTATTTTCAGCTTTTAGTAGTTACATTATTTATTATTGTTATCTCAAATTTCGATAAAACTGTTTTTATCGGAAAAGTTTTCTTATTTAATTTTTTTTCACTTTATAAAGTATATTCTAGAATAGAGTTTCATTATTCATATTACTGACATATTGTTGAAGAGCATTTATGTCAGTTGAAAATTATTTCAATCGAAAATGCTTCGAAATACTCGGTATTCATTTCTCATCGATTTTCCAGTCCCAATTTGATGCACGTTATGTACGGTCTAAATATAAAGTTGTTCCCCTGGTTGGTTCACTGTTCCTTCAGTTTATGTGCTGTAGCTAACCATTCTTGGTCGGAAAATAAATATCATAACAGTTCTCAGTCTAGCCAGAAAAGGATATCCGGCATTGCTGTAAGGTAATAAAGATTTCTTGGTAAAAGGTGATTTATACGTTTCAATTAACGGAGTACCTATTCATACCAGATGTTCAGTTGGCAAATAGATTTGTCGATATGATTAGATATTTCACTCTTTTATATTCTGATAAATTTCCCAGACAAAGCAGTTTGCTTTTATACAGTTTGGCATTTCTGGAAATAGATTTTTAGATTTGATAAACACATCACTGACTCATGGAATCTTTCCAGTTGAATGGAAATGTTCATTGATAATACCAGTGCCTAAAATTTGTAACACTGTCAAATCGGATGAATTTCAATCTATAAATTTTCTTCCACCATATGAAAAAATTCTAGGACTGGTTGTTGAAAATCAGGTTCTAGAATTATGCGAAAAACATTCAGTTATTTCTTACTTACTTAGGTTTCAAGAGAAATTCCTCCTGTGAGACAGTACTGTTAAGCATATGTGAGGAATGATTTAGAGCTATCGATAAAGGAGAGGTAGCGATTGTAGTATTATTGGACTTCAAATGATCATGATTTTTATCATCATCTTATGCAGATCATTGCTGTTGAAAAAACTAAATAATATTGGTTTTCAAGGTTTAGCAAACAAATAGTTCAATTCTTATTTACATTCGCGATCTCAAAAAGTTGAGTTCATTGGTGTTATTTCAGACAGCATTGGAGTTGATTTTGGCGTACCTTAGGGTACGATCTTAGATCCACTGCTATTCTCCTTATACATTAATGATATTGTTTTGCATGTGAAAAAATGCTCTATACGATTGTTTGCAGATGATACAATTTACATATATCATATACATATGATACAATTGATTTAGTGGTAAAAATATCCAGACTATCAACTAACAGAATGGATCAATAGAGACTTGGCAGCAATAAATGAATAGCTAAGCGATAACAGTTTATTGCTTAATGTAACAAAGTCTAAATTAATAGTTTTTGGAACAAGTGGAATTCTTAAGATAAATAGTAATGAAAATATAAGTATTAAAATTGAAAACCAGAATATTGAGGGGATATAACTTGTTGAATACTAAGGCGTTATGTTAGATGAGGAATTGAGTTTCAATGATCATGTCGACTTCATATCGTCTAAAATCTCCAAGAAAATCAACTTCCTCAAAATAACTGGCAAAAATCTGACGACATATATGAAGTTATTGCTCTTTAAGTCAATAATTATTCCACACTTTGAATATTGTTCCACTCTGTTATTGGGATTGAGTAAAAGAAAATCTCAACAGCTACAAAAGTTACTGAATAGAGCTACGCGAGCAATTTTGAAATGTAATAGATGTACTCCAATCCAAAGAATGCTAAATTGTTAAACAGAACTAATGTCGGTTAAAGAGAGAATACTTTTTGCTACATTTATATTCATATTTAAAGAATATAAATATAAATGTAGCTTGTTGTTATAACACAAGAAATGCTAACAATTTCTACATGCAAGTTTGTAAGCTTTCTAAATATAGAAATAGTATATTTTATGGAGGATTCAACGCATTTAATAAAGTGCCCAGTTTCTTTTAACAATTTAACAATTAGTGACGTTAAGGTATTCAACCGTAAATTAGCTAAGTTCGTCTTAAACATATAATTGTAAATACTATATTTTGAACCTGAGTGTATGTATGATTTTGTAATAGCTTTTGATAAATAAATATTATTGTTATAATGCTTCATTTTAAATATGAACGTAGAACTTTGAAGGATTATTCATTTTTCAGGGGTTCTTTCCCAAATTTTCAATAATTGATGAAATATGGTCACTGGGGTTACTCCTCCTTTTCCAAATCGATTTTCAAAGGTTAAAAATCAACTTTGACAATACTCCTTAACCTTATATACTCGTATATATGCAGGGGAAGGTTCAGGCTGAACAAAGTTTTGACGTGTTCACATTTATTTATAAGTCTTCAAAAGTATCTTTTTCACTAGTGCTTTTTCAAGTATCAACTTTGTTCAAGAAATCACTTATTTGTAACAATACACAAGGAACATTTTGATACTTTTATCCTACGCATTCTTCTTCAATATTCTAAGGGAACTCCAACTATATGTCAATAATTAATCTTCTAAATCTGAATGCACTACCAAGTTGCTTCAAATTCATTTTCATCTGAATGTATTTAAGAAGAAATTACTTGAGTTGGTTGTCGATTCTAAATCATATATAATAGTATCGATGAATTAATTTCCTTGTGTAGAAACAAACAAACCAAGTTTATTGTCTAGCTATAGATCTCCTCTTGTTTTCGTATTTTTTATGTTATTGCTATTTTTATACTTTGTTGTATATTTCAATGAATGTTAGAGAAATAAATTCTATTCTGTATATGTATAATCTATTGTATCATGTATATGACATATTTATCAATCAGGGTTTAAAGTTTCTGCTTCAATTTATTCATTCTATCAAATTACCCCATTCATTCTATCAAGTTACCCCATCTTCAAAAGTTAAAGTGAACATCTTTTTTCGACCAACATTCTTATATACCTATACATCATTACCTGCAATAGACTTAACGATGTATAGGTATATGAGAATGCAAGTGACAAGTGTTTTTATTTGATATATCAAACAATCACTTGACCCGGCCAACGTTGTTTGGCCTTATAAATTATTTCTAGGGAATTTCTAGTATGAAAAATTTTACTATCTATTCGTTAGTGTGTAGTTAAGGATGTGGTTAAAGCGTCATGGAGCGCTGTAAACGATGCGTGAATACAAAGTTAACAAATCACTAAAAATTTATTTTTTAATTCATTATAATTTATTCTTTAAAATTATATATATATATATATATATATATATATATATATATATATATATATATATATATATATATATATATATATATATATATATATATATATATATATATATATATATATATATATATATATATATATATATATATATATATATATATATATATATATATATATATATATGTGTGTGTATATTTAATGCTGTATTGGTGAAAATCGCTTCGAAAATTAGCCATTACTTGAAGTAAAAAGTAAATGACAAAAAAATGTTATTGTGGGTCCATAAGAGATAGACATATACCATAGCGGAATTTTCTGTAGACCTTTTCAATGTGTACAATAAGTACATTATTTCGATAAATCTCATAGGGTTCAGACTGCTTTTGCAATGAAAACGGAAAAAATTTAATTATTTAAATCACATTAGAAACCTCAAAAATAACAGTATTTCTCCACTATTGAATGGATGTTATTACATATATGTACATACGAACCTTCCTCTTCAATCACTCTATCTATTAAAAAAACCGCATCAAAATCCGTTGCTCAGTTTCAAAGATTTAAGCATACATAGGGATATAGGGACAGAGAAAGCGATTTTGTTTTATACTATGTAGTGATGTTTCACCAAGAGATCAGCAAACATTTAATCAACTTTAAAAATGATACACTTTTTTCATTAAATAATTATACATTTTTCTCATCTGAATTTCAATTGCGTTTTAATTGTTCTTTATTGTTAGTTTTGTTATCAATACCATATCGAATTTTCCATATATAATTTATAATTTCATATATTATCAATCAATAAATTAATTATCAATTTTTTCAAATATCATAATTTTCAACATGGAGAATGTTATAAAAAACTATTAACTGTAGCCACTCAAATGAATATTCTGTCATGACAGAGTAATAATTCGAATGTAGTTGATCATATCATGATCAGGTTTCAGTTATAATAAATTTAAAATTTCCTCAAATCAAACATAGAACTCATTAAAATAGAGTTCCGCGAGAGATCCTCTTCAGGACCATATAAGCTGAATTATCGTTTAATCCTTGGAAGTTTGGACAGCTTGCGGCCATCAGAATTAATTAGGATACCGAACTTTAGCAAAACAAAAGTGAGGGTTAACGATACTTAGATGAACATTTTGAAACCCTCGTTTGTCAGTAGCTTATCGATCTTTTTATCATTTTCCAAGAATAGAATTATATTTCATAAGGTTATTTCATAAAAAAGTTTCACCGCGCAGCTACTGATGAAAAAAATGTTTTAAAGTATATTATAATTGAAAAAATTTTTCAATACACTGCAATTTTTTCATTGCCATACCTTCAATAATAAATTTCATGTCCTAACTTCCTGCAACTATCAAATGTTGTTGATTTGAAATTTCATTTGAACTAAATTGATACTTTTATTGAGCAAATATATCAAGACTAAACCAAGGAAATAGAATATAATTTGAATGTATGTGGAACCTAAGAAAAAATTTTTAATGCACAATTATATTTCCAAGAAAGTGTGACTGATGGTGTCTTCAAATCCCAGCAATGCGAATGTTGAATGTAGCATTCAAATGTTGAAATTAGCTTTGAGGAGGAATATTTATATGGTTCCTACGCAATGTATTTTATTCAGTAATGAAAATTAAAATGATATACATACTTACCTACTTATTGATTGAAAATCGTGCCAACTAATCGTTTATAACCTACAATTCAATATAAATATAAATATGAACTGAAATTTATTGAGAAACATTCATTACATTGTAAAATGACATTCATTTAATTGAAACATAATTACAACTAAGAAGAATGCTCTCAAAAGGACTGAATTCAGTTTCGAGTCTGATATTCCATTCAGCCCTCGAACAAAAATATTGGTTAAATTTATATTCACAATAATATACAACTTTATTGGAAAAGAAAAGAAAAAATTAACTCACAAATATTAAACATTTGAGACAATTTCACATGGTGAAGGACATTTGTGGTAAAAAAATATACAAACATATGATTCAAAAAATTGATTCGTACATTATTGCCTACATTCGAATTATCGAAGTACTCTGCCACACTAAAGTATGTCTTTGTTAAGAGCAGAGATTTAACTCTGCCCTTTTTCTCTGAGCTTTCAGTACTTTCAAATTCGATGGTAAATGGTTGAAAATTTTAATACTCTGATATAGAGAGAGTGCTCAAATTTAGCTGTTTTATGCATAGGAATAAGTAGCACATCCGTGTTCCTTGTTGAAATACTCATGATTACTATGTCAGTGAGTGAAATCGAACCTAGGGACTGTTTCGAATATCGTTGCAATACTTTATAGATGGATAATATTGAAATTATCTATAGAATAAAAAATTTGAAGGAAATGATGGAATGTCAACTCAATAAATTGGATGGTAAGATTAAAAAGTATAATCGGAGTATGGATTTGGAAATAACTGATAGAAGAATAACAAACGAAGCTAAAATCATTTGTGATGCATTTCTGAGTGAAAAAACAACTTTGTGTGTTTGTTGTGAAGATTTAGTACGTTTAAGTGAAGAATTTAGGAAATGGTTAATCAATAATATAACTCTACCTGAGAAAATAATGTTTAGATTATTTCCAAAATCTAAACTTGTTGTTTTAGAACACGCATATATGGGTAAAAATATCATCGATTTCAGTGCTGAAGAATTGAAATATTTTCCTGTGGACTATTTAGTGAAGAAATTGAGATGGTATGAGATTCTCGAAATTTATCATAAGCTTTCTAAACCAATGATGGAAACATTCAAGCTGCAGACACTCTTACCATGCTTCATTCATTATAATCGACCGGATGAAAACACGCATATTGATGGTCCGCCTGTAAGTCAAGCAAAATGTGTTCGATGCAATCTAGTGCTTACACACCAGCAACTAAATACTTCAGGCAATTCTCAATCCAATACATCATAATTTTTCAATGTAATATTTTTGTCAATGTTCCCAACTAATTCATTTGATGAATCCTTTATGCATTCTCAAGGTTAGATTGTCCCTTTCTCTCTATAATTTCTCAAGGCCAGTATGTGAAACACTCACCTTTATAACTTCTCAAGGTCAGATCGTCCCCACCCATTCTATAATTTCTCAAGGTCAGCTTCTTAAACCCCCCACCATTAATATTCAAGGACATTATATAGTATATAATGAGAGGACAGCATTCATTCCTTCAGTTCAGAAGTTGGTTTGAATAATATCGATAAATATGAGTTCGGAAGCAATACCCAATGTATTCGAACCATACATGTTGTGTTCAAAAGTATTTTTCATCAATAAATCGAAAACAAAGTATGTGTCTGTGGGTCTGTCGCACCAATTCAAAGCAGTTGTGAGAATCAGTGGTTCATCGTTGAAGGGTCATCACATTGATTTCACTACCGAAGATTTTCGTGAACTATTGAAGAGTGAAGAATTTCTTTTGAGGAATTTATCTAAAGTTTCGTCGCAGGAATTCAAGAAAATTAATAACGTTACCCTTTTCTTCATAACTATCAACAACAAATGTATTCTCGGTGTGAGAAATGAAAGAAGTCAAATTTACATAGGAAGAGAAACTCCATGTGAATTACTATCGTTACAGGAGCTGATTAATGATTATATTGAGTTCCTGGAATATCATGGATTTGAAGATTTCTACGCAATGATAACGCGTACAGTGACGAAGTTGAATGGGGATGTGTTAGCGAACATAAAAAATTTATTAGAACAATCGTATAAACATTTATTCAACACAGCCATATTTAAAGAGTTAATCAAGGCCGATCCATATACTGTAGTGAATGATGTGATGGAGATAGCTTATTAATATGAATAAGAAAGTACATTTCAGTGATAGTTGCGAAATCCATAACATGTATGCTTGGAATTTCGCTTATCGAGAATCCCGTAAATACTATTGGGAAATGTTTGTAATAGATAGAATTAGATTCAACAATAGAGTAACTAATTTAGAGAAAATTTTGAGTCCTATTTTAGATGTTAAACATAGACAAAAGGTTTATATCGATAGATTTTGTTGAATGTAACAACACTTTGTATTAATGCGTTCAAATAAAAAATTGTAAAAAAATAAAAAACAATTTTATTTCTCAATATCTTTACATAATAATATATATTCAGAATTGAATCATTTCAAATCATTTTTGTGGATCCAAGAATTATGCTCCTTTCCCATTCCTAAATATTTTACGAATAGTTTATTTCCTTTTCTTCTTAGCACTTTCTCAATCAGATAAATTTGAGGATGCTTTACTTTCTGTAATTCGAATTCGTAAAACCCACCCATGATATCCTCATTGGAAGAATCGCGTAAAAGGTAAGTTCTTGGGTATGTGGATTTTATCTTTCTAATTGTGAAAATTTCATTAGACCAATTGGGTGTGTAGCCTTTCACAAATGCTTGTCTAGTTTTACTAACTCGTACGAAATCTCCAATTTTATACTTTTGTTTTCTTGGATCTATAATCTTAATGTGTGAATAAGCGGAGTTGAGAATTTTTTTTTCATTTTCATTATTGACATCCATTGGCTTATAACCAGTAGTTGAGTGTTTCCTAGCATTATATTTCGAAACTATGTTATCGAGTATATCTATCCACTTATAATTTCCACGAACACTGAACTCTTTCCACATAATTGACTTGAGTGTTCTATTCACTCTTTCTACAACACTGCACTTTAAGTTGGAATACGAGCTATAATGATTTATGTTGGACGTATTCATTAATTCCTTGAAATATTTATTGTAAAATTCCTTGCCAAAATCAGTTTGTAAATTTTTAGGGGGATGTGACAATTGTTTCAGAATTCCACGCATTGCATCTCTCACATGTGTTGCAGTTTTATTCTTCAGAGGAATCGCCCAAACATATTTAGAGAAAACGTCTATTACTATGAGAATATATTTGAAACCTTTATTGAAGCGAGCATATGGTATCATCTCTACAAGGTCGGCCTGAAAAAGATCTAAGAGTCCCTTAACGATTACTCGTCGCCGTGGGAAATTAATTCGAACTGGCTTATGCAGTTCATTAACCACATCTCGTTTTACTGTCTGCATTTTAGATCAAGTTCAACTTGAGAATCAATTCAGCGAATAGATAAGCTTGACCTTTTATTGTACGGGAGTTCTTGAATGATATCTTATCTCCCTTTTTTAAAAAAATCTTATCCCCTTTTTTCATAACGTAATCAGCATCATTTGTTTTGATTTTTATATGGAAACCGCTAGATGGATTAGCAGTGAAAGATATAACTTCAGCACTTTCATAAGGAAATATGTATTCACTTGTATTTGTATTCAACTTATATATATTCGTTTCATAATCCAACACCCCTGTGAGTTGCAGATGAAGCAAGTAATGCTGCTTAGAATTATCAGTTTGAGAAAGTGTTCTGTGTTGAGAAATATGGTTATAAAACTTATCGATGGTCATGTCGATGCTAGAACTTCACTGTTTGTATCGATAATGATCTATTTGATATTTGCTTGAATACTTATAGTATTATTTTCGAATTTTTTAACTCGTTTACAATATGACTCATCTCATTGGAGTGACTATTATTACCAGCAGTCTGAGAGGACATTAATAATTTCAATCTATCCACCAGTTGGTTTGGATTTTTTCCAAGGTACGAATTCTAAGTCCTTATTTGTAATCTCTAGGAAGTTGAAGTTGTTTCTTTTATTCGTATTCGATTTCGTTGGAAAACTTTTAAGTAACCCACCTCGCGACTGTTTTTGTATGGGTGATATTGTAGTAGTCTTAAGGGATGTGTGAGTTTTCAATGAACTAGGATATGAGGGGATTGTTCTACTAGTTCTACCCCTAACTATCGGATTCTGAATTTTCTTTATAATTGTTGTATACTTTTTACCGGCATTGCCTGATATTTGCTTATTTATATTATAATCTTTCCGATCAGCATTCGTTCTCTTCACAATATCCCTATAATTTCTCAAATCCGTTGTATTATATCGATCAGGATCTTTCTTGAATAATAATTCAAGGAGTCCTTTACTGATAGGAAAATCGATTGGACTATCACCTTTAGGGTCTATTAAAACTTTATCGTTCTTAAAATCTATTTCAGAATTACCTATATAAAATTTGGATTCTTCAGGCTGGAATCTTACACCGTATCTATGATCAAACAAATCAGGAAATGGTGTAGTTATCATTTCCTCAATATAGTCCCTACCCATCCCCGACCACTGGTCTAACCATTCACGGAAAACATCGGTATTTTTCAATGCTTCAATATTTTCTAACTCAACTTCTGATAGGGGTTCTTGATATTCATCAGGTTCTCCTTCAATTGGCTCAACATTTTCAGGAATATATTCAATACTATCTTCACCACTCGATGTTTTAGGAGTATCGCGCAATTTTGATGAGAATACTTTCAAAGTACCTTTCTTAGGCGTAATAACTCGTTCTGGTGTTATAATATCCCTTTTTATTTCTGGTTTGGTTTCAGATTTCGTAATCAGTGGTTGCTCTTTCTTTATTTCTGTTTTCACATCTAATGGTTGAGCTTTTTTAATTTCACTCAACAGTTTTTCGATTGGATGAGTAATAGGTTGCATTGATCGAGAAAACCTCAATTGTGATGTTATCAAATCATGTTTCAAATCTAGTAGTTTTTTTCTAACATTTTTTCTTGCTTTCACTAATTCTAAAGCCAAACGTTTATCCATAATGATTATTTGAGACTAAGATTGAGATTATCAATAATCAATATTTATAAGATAAAGTAGTCGTGGAAACCCCTTCTATAGCGACCATTATTAATATCACTCTCTTTATCAATAACTAAAAATCCATATGGTACTTTCCAGCATTCAGAACACAACTTAACAAACTCATCGAATGACATATCAACATTTACATGATCATTATATATATGCTTGAGATTTGTTTTATCTTGAGAAAATAAAACAATTAAATTAGCATTATCTCTTATGAGTTGCTTTGGGATTGCTGAATAAGTTTGACACAGATAGAAACAGTCAATATTATAATGTCTTCCAAAAGCAAAATAATCTCTGATTATATTTTGATTGCTACAAACAACATCATCGAATATAACTACTGAATATGGGGATATATCTTTCGGTGGTGTTATGAATTCACCATTTTCATATTCAAAATAGTTTATATCATCTATTGGTTGTAGTACATTCTTCAAAAATTGGTATTTGGGTTGGTGGATCGAATTTGAATACAAATAAATATTAATGAAACGTAAACCGTTTGGATGTAATAGAATACTAATTAAAGTATTAGTTTTTCCTTTCCCTGATCCACCTACAAAAAGACCTCTTTTACATTCAGCACCTAACAAATCGCTATGTCGTATGAATTTCTCTTCAGTTTGACAATAATCATGATTGGTTATAGGTAATGTATTATGTTGTTTTATCAATTGCATTGTCAAAATACTATTCTAAACTGAGCATTGGTGCTCATGTGAATATCTTTTATATGGGGAAAAAATAAAATTCAGTAATTTTAATATTGTATATTCATAAAACATAAAAAATTCGGACAATAAAATGGAGATTTAACAAACGTATAAACATAAAAATTCAAACAATAAAATGGTGACTTAACAATAAAATGGTGACTTAACAATAAAATGATTATTTAACAAATGTACATATGGTTAGCTTATTGACTTTTTCAAAATATATAAAAAATGTGTAATGAAAACAAATACAGAAGTTCAAATATAAATTTATAACAAAATGTTCATTAATATCAATCAGCAATACTTCAGTAATTCATCCAAAAGTGTGTCGATGTTCTCATGCCAACCGACATCAAAGTGACCCCATGCTAAAGTTCTAAAAGAATTTTTCAACAAAAAACGCTTATCATCAAAAGAAGATAATGCAATTTTATTTCTCATTTCCGTAAACATATCATGTAAACAAGATCTGAAAATTGACATTACGCACAAAAGTGATTCATTTTTGGTAATAACATTTTCATAATCGGATAGATGAATATTTTTTTCAACTATATGCTTACTGATACCCTTCGCTTTCTTATCAACCTTATCCAATAATTCTACACAATAAGCCTTGGCTCCCGTACCGTAGAAACTCTTAATAACTTGACCAGCATATTCGTCTTTCATTTTGCCTATTTGTGACACGTTTGGAATAATGTTGTGCATATTTTGAGGTGAGTAATTGGAAAGATCGAAATGTTGTGAATTTTGCTTAATATCTTCATATATATTTTCAGTGAATACTTCAATCAGAAGTGAGTCTGTATCACTATAAAGTAATGACACTTTTTTACCATATTTTTGCTTCAAAAAATTATAAAAAAAATTATATATTACAGTTTTCGAAATATCTAAAACACAAAATCCCACATAAATAGGCTTATCATATGTCACACGCGTTTTATTCATTTCAATTGCTATTAAGTTCTCAGAAAATATTTCTCTATCTTTAAAGTGGGGTTTAGCAATCCAAGTTTCAGCTCCAAATTTTTTCCCTGCTTTTCCCAATGACTAACTAATTTTATATCCCGTCGATTTTCAACATTTTCCATTGTTTTGCCGAAAATACTATTAATTAATAATTTGAATAAATTTTTTTCAAAGGCATTTTTTGAATTGTTTCGCAGTTCTGTATTAAGGTGTATGTACGGTTTCAACCAAGGGGATTGTTGAAATTTCAAAACTCTATGGATTTTTGTAAGAATCAATCCTTCTTCCAAACATTGTTTCAAAGATTCGTAGTGAATTACATAGTTAGTTTTATTAAATAAATTTGGTATTAGTTTAGGGGTTTTTCCTTGAGGAGGTATTATATTTTCCGGCAAAAATGGTAGATCATTATGTAAAACATGAAGCGTCTGAGGATAAGTAATATCTACCTCAAATATATATCCTTCGGGTGCGTTATTACACAGATTTTCGATATTCAAATTCATGATTTCTTGCTCATTCAACCAATAAAAACCGCCAGTTGGTAAGAATTGACTCATTGAGTAACCATACAAATTAGTAGCATCTAAATACATTATGTATGATGATTCTTTTGTAGGATTAAAATTTGGCAAAAATTTATTATTAGCTTCAGCGAATCTTTTAACACATATACTAACACCTCCACGTATACCCTTCTTAATGAAATGTATCATATCTACATCGGTAAGCAATTCTAATGAGATGTCTGTCTTTTTCAACATAGCATCCCAACTCAACGATGGAGCTGTTAAATACTGTGCAGGATCTAAAGAGTAGTGAGTTAAACATGTATTCCGAAAATTCTCGAAAATATCTGATAATAATAAAACATCTGACTTTAAATATAAATCTGAATATTCTCCTAAAGTTTGACAATCAAAGGTGCTCCAAACATGCTGAGCTCGCAAATATTTTTCTAAAGAAATATGCTCGTCCCTCAATTTATCAAAAAAATTTTCTTTACTTGGTAATTTTGGATCATCTAGTTTGGACCAGTTATCTACATATGAGTAAGGAAATACGCCTTTCTCTCTTATCAAACTGAATTTAGTATTATCTGGAAAATATTTTCGTACGATTTCACATTGTTCATCACTTAATGTACTGGATAATTTATCTAAAGATGAAGCTAAAAATTTAAATGAGTCTATAAACCTAAGTTCTACAAATTTCTGTTTACAGTCTCCTTCAACAGGGATGTATTTTGAAAAGGTTATATACTTCTCTTTAGTTTGACCTACAACTTTTACCTCCTCACCATTAATCGAAAGTTTCTTTATGAATAAATGTGAATCATAATTAGTAAGGTTGTGAATTATAACTGGTACAAATTTCGATGTTTTATAAAACAAATTACAATTTTGATGAGCAGCGCCTCTATAAAAACCGGTTAAATGATCGTGGTCCCTAACTTTGATCGAATCGGGTATAAATTCTTTCTTACAAATATGACAAACGGAGCAAATTTGAAATTCATGCTCTTGAATATCAGTAAGCGGATCCATAGTAACTACGCGACTCAGATATCTCGAGTGAATGTACCTCACATCATTTTCTAACGAAGTAATAAACCTTACGCAGCAGTCATTCCCCCGAAAGAATACATATTTAGATAATGAATCATCGAAAGCACACTTCATGTAATAGCCGCAAGAATATGGTTCATGTAAAAAAGTTTTCATTGTGAAAGATTTATCGGGATTTGGTTGAGCATTATCTAACGGTTTCAGTAAGCATTCAAAATCAGCATAAAAAAAAAATGGAACTTTAATTTGTTTCTGATAATTTTTGAACTTTAAAATATTTTCTGGAATAAATTGCTTCAATTCATTTTGGATTATATTAGTTGATGGAATTTTAGCGTAAAGTTGTCCACAATCTTTCTCACAATGCTTGGATAATCTTTCCGCAGATGAAAAATATTGTAGACAACCATCACAAAAATGTTTTTTAGACTTATGCCGACTTATTTGTGAAGAAACCAGACCAGATAAATTTTTTATAGTGCAATAATGTAAATTTCCGTCATCGTCGTCTAAAATTAAAAGATTGATGTGATAAGCTTTTTTGATACTACTGAAATATAGCGGACCAACTATTTCATATTTTCGTTTACCATTATCTATTATTGATTCTAAACCATAAACATTTATTGAAATATTATCATTCAAGTTCAAAAAAGTTGAAATATTATCTAATTTGACCGGAAACTCAATACCGTTAAAATTAAAATACTGAGAAAAATGCGGATATGACTGTGGTAAATAATTCGGTCCTTCGGGTGTGAAAATACCTGCCATGAGTGCCCATCCAAAGCAGTGGTAATCGGTGTTCCTCACGTTGATTAGAGCGTTCTTCTTATTTATACATTTCGGCAATTCAATGTAGGACGATGCTCTCAACGGATTGTAACGATTGATATTCACTTCCAAACTCAATATTTTCACTAATGCCCAACCTAAACAAAAGGAGCGTATTAATAAATATCAATATAATAATTGAAAGTTCAACTTACCAGAATCTCTTTCCTGAAAATCGGCCATCTTCTGCGTAATTATGTTCTGAAATTTGTGGATGATGTCTGTCAAATTAGTCCCCAAAGTGATTATGACATTTTCGGTATTGAATGATTTTATATCAAACAATTCTTTGTTCTCAATTACGTAAAATCCAAACAACTCAAAGTTGAGTTTGAGTGTTGTCATTTGTGTGAGACTACTCCGAATAATGTCAATAATTTTGCTGGTATTTTTGTCGAAAAATTCTATTATATCAATAATGTGGCCATCAGCATCAATACGATAGGAGACAATCCTATTCTTGAATGCTGATGCAATTTTGGAAACTCCATTACCAACGGGGATGATGACGTTATTCTTATGTCCTTTAGACTTCAGATGGGCGTTAAAAAGATTGGAAGTTATATCAACATCACACTGATGGCAATGTATCATGCTTGGAGTCTGAGTCTTCTGCTTTTTCTTCTCATGGCAGTTGAATTTCAGATGTCTATTCAGTGATGAAGATGTTTTAAACTTAGCTCTACATGACGGACATTCGAATGGTTTCTTTAAAAAAAAAAAAATAAAATTTTAAGAAGTCAATAAGCTAAAACAAGTCGCCTTCAGTTACCATAAGTGTTTCATATAAATCATAAAAATTGATAATTTGGGAAATAAAGCAAAAAAATTGATAATTTGGAAATAATATTTATAATTTGAAACGAAACAGTTATATATATGAATTAAACACTTATGGATATCCGACAAGACCACTAGGAGGAGCGACACGCTTGTCATAAGTTGTTGTATAAAATGACGAATAGTGAATTTAAAAAAAAAAACCTCAAGTAAGTTTGAAACGCTAAACGTAAAAAAAAATCATAAATGTGTGAATTAGGTTTTTTTTTTCAAAGAGAATTTAGAATTTCTCCTATTATATGCCAAAATAGGACTCAGAGGCCGATCAAACAAATCACTTGAAGAGTGATGTGTCGAGTCTATTAATTCTTCACTGATTACCCTACTGCTTTTTTCAAATTTGGAAAGAAAAATCGGCCTATTTTTTCTAGGACCTTTTATCAAAATAGGACTCGATGATTCGCACTCATCATCACTTGAAGAAAACTGTGGCGAGTCTATAATTTCGCCGTTTATTAAAATAGGACTCAATACTTCACAATCATCTTCACTTGATGAGTACTGTGTCGAGTCTATAATTTTTTTACCGAGTACCGAACTACTTTTTTCTAATTTAGAAAAAAATTTGGTCCAATAGGACTCAATGATTCGCAATCATCATCACTTGAAGAGTGATGAGTTGAGTCCATAAAATCTTCGTTTGTCCTATGGCTTTTTGAATTTGGAAAAAAATTCGGATTTCTACCATTATTTAAAATAGGACATAGTATTGGGGCCGGTGTACATAAATCTGCATCTTCTCGCATAGGTGTTATTGTTTCCATATCAAAACATAATTTCCTTTTTTGATAGGTTTTTCAATAACCCTCCCATGCCTGAATCCACAGTAGTATACCGTCTTTTCATCAATACTAGCTACATCAACAGGTGGTAGTTGAGTAGCAGTAATATTGAAATCGTTACCACTCAGAGGTGCGAGCCCTCCATTATTGATTATCTCATTAATTTCGGGATAGTTTCTTTCACTTGAAGCTTTTAACGATTCAAAATTGTGTATAACAGTATCTCTATGGTACATACTTGATTGCGTAGAAGATGCAGATTTTTGTATACCGGACTCATAAACATTAGAAATATTAAAATCGGAATGAAAAGCAGATTTTGTCATACTTATAGGAGAATAATTAATCGAAATATTGGCCCTTGGAGATTCTAAATAACCTTCACACTTATTATCAATTTGTGTTGCTCCTAGCCCACCATCTTGTGAATTTTCTAACAAGGGCACTTCATTCAAATACATAGAAACATTTAAATTTTCATAATCAAAATTTTGAACGGATCTGTCAGAACACTTTAAAAGGTCATCTGTAAAATTCATAGATGAATCAATATTGTAATTAGTCATCTGTATTGGAGACTTAACACTATCAACTCGTCTATTCGAATCTACAGATGTAATTTTAGAAGCACTCAGACAGTCATCCATATTATCAATATCAATATAATCAGAAAATGGTCTAGATAATACATCGAGATCGACATCGGTTATAGTATTTAATAAAATTTGACGAAGTGTTGAGCTTTCAGCATCATTATTATTCAATTTGTCTGAAGGTACTAAACTCCAAGAAGATTTCTGAGAGTTCATTATCTTAGAAGAACTGAATAAATCATCATGATCTTCTTTCTCAACCTCAGAAAATGGCCTAGATAAAAAATCGAGATCGAAATCGGTTATATTATTTAATATAATTTCACGAAGTGATGAGCTTTCAGAATCATTATTATTCAGTTTGCCTGAAGATATTAAACTCCAAGAAGATTTCTGAGAGTTTATTATTTTAGAAGAACTGAATAAATCATTATGATCTTCTTTCTCAGCCAACAATTTCGACTCACCTTCAGAAATAGAAGGTGAATCGATATTAGCCGGTTTGAGCAACACATTAGATAAAATTCTCACTTTTTTATAAGGATTCATGCCTAATAATGCGTTTCTAAGTAAACTTACTTGAGGTTCAGAGACATTATCCTGTATCGAACTTAGCACAGGTTCACCACTTGGCTCACCAACTAAACCCGACGCAGAACTTTGGCTTTCACAATATTCACTAAAAAATTTCGCGGCCATTTTAATAATTAGCTTGTAAATTAGCAAGACGTAATTAATAATCGCGACGTATACAACAACTAATGATAATCAGCATGTGTTGCGTGTATATATGTATGGGAGGGGAGATAATGGTGGGAGTGCTCAAGGTCAACAACAGTGGGGGTGCTCAAGGTCATGAACTTACCTGAACCGAGTCAATGACTTATCTAATTCAAGGTCACGATGTTTTCGGTTTAATGAACGTTTTAAAGGTCGAATTTTTTTCAAGGTCAATGACCTTCCGATTTCGTGATTTATCTATTTTAATACTGTTTATAAAACTTAGGTTACGTTATAGTTTCAAGGTCATATTTTTGAGAACTTCAAGGTCACGATGCTTTCGGTTTAATGAATTTTTCAAGGTCGAAATTTTTTCAAGGTCAATGAACTTCCGATTTCGTGATTTATCTATATCAATACTGTTTAGAAAACTTAGGTTACGTTATAGTTTCAAGGTCATATTTTTGAGAATTTGTGAATTTTTAACGCATTTTCTGGCCATCTAGAACCTAATTTTTCAAAATTTTCCCCTTCTGCGGGGACTTTTAATTTTTCGCGGTGGACCGTGCGGAGGGGCCCCCTTTGGGGTCCCGCGGACGTCCCCGCGGACGTCTGTCTATATCAGTAGATATGTGAATACAAAAAAAAATACATTTCTTATTGAAATATTTATTAGAGAAAAAAATATATAATTCTTCATTATAGAACAATGCTTTCTTCATCGCTATAGTCCATATCGAGCTGTGCAGGGTTATCGATGACATGTTGAAATGTTTTTTGGAGAAACTTTACATTTTTCAATGAACAATAACATTTGTTGATCTCGTGAAACATACAGTCAGGTTCATCAGGTATTAAAGCTGGATGTTCTGGAAATTCAATAATTTTACTAGGTCTGATGTATTTCCCAATTATTTTTGCTTTTTCTCCTCCTTTCACATATATTTTCTCAATATCATTAGTGAGTGTAGTTAATATTGATTTCAGTTTCCATGGCTGTACGAATCCGGTTTCCCATTTAATACAATGATGATTGTGTATGAGCCACATCACTGGTTTTTTATATTCTTCAGGAAGATGTTTGAATTGAAACGGTTGTTTGAAGATGAAATGTGCAATTCGATCATTTTTCAGGATTGCAAGTTCCTTCGTGAAGAAATGTTTTTTATTTATAATAAATCCTTGAATGTCTATTATAGCATATGACATTATTTCACCGACTTCGTTAGTGGATTATACGTAAATACTCTATCACTAATAATCAATATATGCGCAGTAGTATTAGCAAGTATTGCCGTGTTAGTTTCAAACTCAACTCTAAGAACCACTGATTGTGTTTGAAACCCAGTCTTTTGTTTAGAACAATCCACAATGATGAGTGGAAATGCTTTTGCGAACTGAGATGGGGTTATATCAGTTTCGGATTTATAGTCATAATAGTATGCGGATCTAAATTGTGTAAACATTTCATACAATGTTGCAAACTGATTATTCGCAAATGATATATTCAAGTTTTCATATGGGTATCGTTCATTATTGAGAAATAGTCTTATATTACTGAAATCACACGTATCAAATTCACTACTATCAGCTTCTAATCGTTCTCTATCTGTCTGAAATCCCATAATAATATATCTCGGAGATTCCAATTTTGTCGATGTTTTCACATTCCAAGTATGTCTTGTTGTATTTGGCAATGATGGGAAACTATGTAGTTCCCAAGTTCTGTATGGAACTATGATGTCTTTTCCTTTTCAATGAATTTAGTTAAATTTACTTCTTCATGTAATCCGGGTATTATATGCGGTACTTTCCACATTATTTTATCTATTACAACTTTAGCCTTTTCGTCTGCGGAACATTTCTTTGTACCCGAAGCATCTGTGGTAACTACACATTTCAATGCAGATTTATCACTGTTGCTACGTATCAATATAAGTTCTTGGAAAATGTTGACCATTACTTTTTTATAATCTTCAGCGAAACCTAGTAACATTTTCAAAGGAATGCAAACACTAAATCTACCATTTTTAACTATAGTACTTTCCTTCCCCGGGAACCATCCAGCATTTTCATATTTCACTGCTTCACTCTTGTTGAATGATGCTAATCCTTTCATTGTGGATGTTAAACCTGGTTTCGTATTAACATCAACGACGAAACCATTCACCTCATACCTTATTTCACTAAACAAGAATGCAATTCCATTATTCACAAATTTTGTATTTATTCCTGAAGCTGTTCCATCTGATTTCAGCAACTGACCTTCGATATATAAGTAGCTTTCACTTGGTAATGTACACAAATCTTCTTGTAGCGGTATTCTTATTTCATCATTATTATTATATCGTGAAGTATATGATTCGTGAATATGATATTTATATGATACTACAGATTCATCAGTGGGTATTCCTTCGTGTATACTAAACATTTTAGTTTTTCACTTCAAAACCTATGGATTTTAAGAATTGCTTGTTCTCAGACGTTAATAGTTTAACGAGCTTTTTCCTACTGTTAATTTTTCGACACTTTTGTTCATTTTTATACTTGCGACGGGTATACGTATTCTTGAAATCTAAACTCATATTTCTTTTCGAAGATGTAGACCTACTGTAATGGTTTCTTGTTGGAAATTAACCAGTTTATCATTCTGATCCACTATTTTAATAACTATGCTTCTTATGGTATTAACACTGATAGGTAAATAAATAACATGTTCTGGGGACTCTACTATTTTGAATCCTGGTGGAGCTGTCGGTGAAAACTGATGTATTATATGCTGAGGTACACCATTTCTATAACTGTTTACCACAATATTACATTCAACAGATATTGAATTTACAGTAATTATATCGGCAATATTGTCTGATTTAGCTTTAGAGTCTTTAGCTAATATTTTTCTATTGAATCCAATTAATGGTGCTATACTATTTGAACTTGTTATATCTACTTCTTCTGTACACTTAATATATGTATGAAGTGTATTACGATTTTCCGATAACTCGAAAAATATATGGTGATATTTTGAATCACTTTTGAGCTCATGGGTAATAAAATTGTTTAAATCCTGAAGTTGATAGCATCCAGTTGGAATTATTATTTCTTTAGATCCTATTTTTATTGAATTACAATCATCATCAATGTTTGGGATTGAATTGTACACTGCGAAATCTGTTAGACCTAACACGTATCGACCATCTTTAACTTCAATGGGTGGGTTGAATTCGGAAACTAATATTGATGATTTACCACTTAGCACAAAGAACATTTCTGCAGTAGAGATATACTTCAACTGGTATTTTATATGTGTGACCAATTATATAAGAATTTCAGAACTAAATGCCCGCAGTTATATGTATTAATTTTTTGATAACTCTGTCTGTTATACAATATTCTGTTCCTTCTATTATCGCTCTTGAAATAAGACTTTGCTTCTATTGGAGGACTCAAATTTCCAATACTATCGAAATAATAGATTACCTTACCATGTTTCACATAACCTGTCCAATGAGTTCCATTTCCACTACTTTCATCTAAATTAATTATTCCACTCTCATAATTCCGTATTTTTCGCGGTAATTGATTTCGCATAAAAACCCCTCTGAAATATGGAATCTTCAATTTCTTCACTATTTCTACAAGTTCTACATTACTCAACGCGTGTCTTGGTAGCTTTATTGGTAATTTTTTTGATACCATTGGTACGGACCTATATATAAACCTTTTCCCTTACGTTTCTTTCTTCGTACTAATCCTTTACCTTTAGTGGCTTCCATTTGCTTGTTATGTCTAATAGTCTCCTTCAATATTGTTTTATTTGTTCTCGCTTTATCAATCGCTGCTGCTATGGATGCTGCACCACCTCCTAAAGCTCCTATAGCTCCAAGAAGAGGTAATAATATCGGTAAAAAACCACCTCGTTTAGGCGTTACCGAAATTCTAGTTTTGCGTGATTTCTTTTTTGATACTCGTTTTGCCCCCATACCTATTTTTGTTTTCGCCTTCATGAGTACTAATACAAGAAGAGCTGCTGCTTTCTCTTTTCGACTTGCTTCTTTGGATTTCAAAATATCACTAGCTTTTTGTATCAAGATATTATCAGCTTGCCTCCTTTTCTCAAAATCTTTCGATTCACTATATGCAAGATCGTGTTCTTTACATGCCTTATCTAATTCATTTATTCCTATATCTCCTCGAGCTAGTCTTTTCTCTAGATTCGTACCGGGTCCACAAAATTGATACGTTGGTAAATGTAACTCAAATGGTAATTTATCTATCAAACTATTTATGAAGGAACCACCTTTCTTCATGGAGTTCATTGATTTTCTGATATCTATCATTTCATTTTTCATTATATATATGATATGTATGGTACGAGTATAACGTGAGAACTGAAAGATTTTCTATTTATTCTCTAATAATATATTTATATCTACAATTAAATACATATTTACAAATAACATATATATATATATATATATATATATATATATATATATATATATATATATATATATATATATAATGGACATTTGTTAAATAATCATTTTATTGTTAAGTCACCATTTTATTGTTTGAATTTATACCTAATATATAATTCTAATTCTAATGTTCAGAGTCCATGCTCTCTGCGCCACTATCACTATCATTGTCATCTATCTCCCCAACCATCACCTTTCTCAATGGGTCATGCCAATTGTTGAATACTATATGAAATGCCTTGAACCTGCATCCGCGTTCCACCATTTCTACGAAGTACACGGCCTGCGTACCACAATGGCTACAAAGCATCTCATCTGGTGCTGGTCGAGGCTGGTGGAGATGTTTCACTGTGAATGCTCGATTGAAACTCCTCACACACAAAATACATAGCAATGGCCCCTCTTCCCCATTGCTGTATCGGCGAAAAATTTCCAAACATAAATTCTCTGGAAATGTAAAAAAAATTACTATTCAATTTAATAAACCTATCTTAATTTTCTTTAACATATAACAAACATCTATAAATATATAAACACGGTAAGGTGAGTATGTAATTATTAATGAAGATAGGTTTACAAGATGTTCGTTGATGAATATTGAGTATTAATCGGAGTATTCACTTCTGTGTAATAAACACCCCATTTGTTTCTACAGAGCAGCCCCACAGCGAATATTATAATTTAGATGACTATATACAAGACTGTAATACACATTCATATCACAGTTTCTAGGTACCATGTTCTTATGGGGCGATACATATAACCGCCTTCATTTTTACCGTTTTTTGAGGACTTTTTAAACTGGGAAGGAATAAGTGAATCATTCTGAAATTTTGTGGGGTTATTCATTATATATTTAAATACAGATGAAAATATCTTTTTAATTTTTTTTTATAAAATTGCTCTCGTTAAAATAAATCTGCCGAGACCCTCTCGGAAAAAGACATCAATTTGCGGGCGTTTTCACTTCTCTTGCGGTGATCTGAAATCAAAAAAATTAGTTTGTACGTCTTCATAAAACATCTATCTTCTAGTTGAACCAAAAAAAAAAAAAAAAAATCAAAAAAGCCACAAAATCGTAAATTGGCAAACCTCAGAAAAAAGTTCGATTTTTCACCCTTCTTTCCAATGGTTTTTTGGTAAAAGGGTTAATTTTTGAAATTTTTCTGGAATGTTTGAGGTTTAGCGAGAAGCTATTAACATAAAGTAGACGTGTAAAAAATTTTATTGCAATCGATTGAGAACTTTTTGAGTTATCCCGCCCGCAAAATCCAAAAAAGTCGTTTCGAGAAAATCGCGTTTAAAAATTTGACACACAGAAACTGTATAATTACAGTAGCTTACCGATAATCAGCGATTCCAGGGCCATATAGAAGTCCTTCGGTACGTTCATAGAACTCGTTTTTTTGTGTGTTCGGTGTAATGGAGCTGGATGTTAAATTTTTTTGGGATTTTTCCCTAAAGCTTCAGCTTTGCGCCACTTGCACCAGCTATCGGAACCAGAACGCCAGTACTCGTGTCTTGGTTCATCATCTGTAGAGCACAAGTGGCCATGATCGCTTCGTTCATGTCTTTCACACTATTAACGTTTCTTCGAATGGCCAATCCAAAATAATTTTTTAATTAAAGCTTCCGTCAATTTACCTCTTCCTCCCAGGTGATTGTTTTAATTTTTTGGAGTCGAGTACCCATCCTCTTCTGAACATGGCTGATGCATTCACTTTTTACAACTTCAAATTCGTCGCCATACGGATTCAAATCGAGAATTCCTTCGAAGGTTTTTGAATCCCCATCACCTATGTAGTTTCCATATTTGACACCAAATAATTCCTCAAATCGTGAAAACATTTTCATTATAACGTCGACTTCCATAGCACCAGAAGATACTTTATGGTTTTCTTGGCAGCTTGGTTCATGTTCTTCGAACCATTCACGATATTCTTCAGTGTCATTTTTAGGTTAAGACTGCATATTTTTTATTTCACTTATTAATTCACTCCGCACAGAACGAATGCCAGAAGTATACTGAACTGAACTAAAATAACTGCAACATTGGTTTTAAGTATTTTATGATAACTATATAGTATTTGTATACCTAGAATTGGAAAACAAAAGATTTACGGAACATATGCTGACACGGTTCGACCATAAAATAGACCCCAAGAGTATAAATTCGAAACGCAGGTACCCAGAATAGAGCGCTCATTTTCAGACTTCAAAAGCACTCGAGCGTCGAGTTGAGGCGAAGCGCTTAAATGAGTGTTTAATGCATAAATAATGATTATTTTGTTTTGAAAATTTACAGGCATTTTTTTGGGATGATATTCTAATGATTTATGAAAAAACAAAAAATCGGAAATTTTTTTTACATGTATCGCCCCCCTTAATTCTAGAGATTGCAAAAAAGAATTACTCAAGTTTTCACATAAAAAACATCAAAGTGTGATGTCCATCTCAAATTTTTGTCTACAGATATTCCAAGAAACTTCTTGGAATATCTGTAGACAAAAATTCTTGAGACAACACTTCTTGTCTAAAGGGCATTCCATTGCCCTTTAGACAAGAATGAACACATAGAGTTTTGTCAACGTTCACCATCAGATTGTTCATACGACACCAATGTTCATTAAAATACAGAAACATAATATTTTATTCAAAAACGAACAGAGCTATACCTCAAGTTTTTTATCACAAACTCAAATGAAATGATTCATCACATCTTTATATTGATACAATTTTGAATTTGTTGTTATTCAAATACCGAAAATAGTAGTAGGAGAACATAATAGTTAGAAATGACAAAATACTCCGTTTGATTTTACATTCTGACAAAACATTAGTGCACTCTTCTGCTCTTTCGGAATGGTCATTACTATTCATTCCTTATTCACAAAGCTGAGCTCACCTTGCAGTTCTTTCAACTAATCGTATCTATCGATTCCTAATTTATTTCTGAGGTTCGAGGGAAATCCCTCCTATTCCATCGGAAAAAGTTTATCGCAGACATCATTAAGCGGAAAATCGTTAACCAGTCTAGCCCGAGTATGTTTATGAAGGAAATTATGTCTATTTCCTTTTCTGTTTCAGCATCCTCTTCGCGGATATCGTAGGATTCACTGTGCTTGCCTCCCAATGTACCGCGCAGGAATTGGTCAGATTATTGAATGAATTATTCGGAAGATTCGACCAGTTGGCTAATGTGAGTATTACTACGGGTTTGTTTTGTGCAGTCAGTTAATAACTTATCGATTTTGAATGCATCTAAATAAATGAACGGTTTAATGGAATTTAGTGATCACAAATTGAATCATCCAACTTCCATCTTTATTCAGGATTTGTTGTCATATTGAATCGAAATGAATAATCGTGAACTGGAAAAACGAAGATATTGGTAATTGAGGATGATTAGAATTATATCATTGATAAAATCGCCTATCGCTATCTTATTTTTTCCAAATTGTGTAAGATGTTCACGCGAACCGTAAACTCAATAGATACAAATATATATATATATATATATATATATATATATATATATATATATATATATATATATATATATATATATATATATATATATATATATATATTCAGTTTCAAGATTCACAAATCATTCATACTGATGAATGCTGAGACTCTCATTAGAAATATCGAAATATTTCTGATAAAACTCTCAGATAACTGTCTACACAAATGTTGTCAATGAGAACGAACCCATCACTTTCAAGAGTGAATATTAAGGGCGCTTCGAAAAAATCATCGATCTAATTGAATGATAATAGAATACAAATATTATGAATCATCAGTCCGTATTTAATCAATCAATCATGAATCGATGACTTTCAAAACACCCACAGGTCCTATATCCGAATGAGGGGAACAACACTTTGTGAATATCCACGTGAGCTCCCTCTATCGAAGAAAAGACGTATAAACTCTCCCTAGCGTTCTTGCTGCCTAGATATTTCGAGAGGCGTTGTGGACATTTCATTCGAACACAACAGAAATCTGTCCGCAATATTGTGTATACAGCTCCCTGAGAGTTTTTATTTGAAATATTTCTGTTAAGAGTCTCAGTATTTACAAGTATGACTGATTCGTGAATCTTGGAACTATCTATCCATTTGCCCGCCGGGGCGTGATCTGGAGCGATTAGGCAAGACCATTCTTACACATTGCAGACAGATTTCTGTGGTGTTCGAATGAAATGTCTAAGAAGCCCAAAATGTCTAGCACTAATTTTGTCACGAGTAGGAATCTAGAACGCTAGGGAGAGTTTATACGTCTTTTTTTCGATAAAGGACCTGTGGGCGTTATGAAAGTCATCGATTCTTGATTGATTAATTAAATACGGACTGATGATTCATAATAATGATGAAACAAGTGTATCCTATTATGAGAGTATTCTTGTTAGTTGTAATGATTCCATCAGTTGAATGAATATAATTTTACAATGTAAGGAATGTATCTCAATAAATTTTATGTTATTTATTATTTATGAATGATTCGTGAATCTTGAAACTATATATATATATATATATATATATATATATATATATATATATATATATATATATATATATATATATATATATATATATATATATATATATATATATATGTATATATATATATATATATATATATATATATATATATATATATATATATATATATATATATATATATATATATATATATATAATTAAAAAGGTTGATACAGGTATGAAAATATAAAAGAAAAAATTTACGGTATTTACATGCAATTAAGTTGTTTGTTTTTGTGACAGGGGTTTACATATGTTTCAAGCTAATTGGCTATCATCAGAACGGCGTAGTTCAAGTTATTAGATGTTCAAACTTGGATGTTGATCAAAGAAAACACAGAACAAAACAAAACACGTGAGGAATCGACCTCTTTGTGGTTTAGTGTGGTAGTCGAATAGAACTCCAATCAAAGATACTCAATTTAAATCACAAAGATGTCGATACCTCACGTGGAATTCTGTGTTGTGTTTTGTGTCTTCTTCAATCAACATCCAAGTTTGAACATCTAATAACTTGAATTATGCCGTTCTGATGATAGCCAATTAGCTTGAAACATATGTAAAGGGCTGTCGCAAAAACAAACAACTACATTGCAGGTAAATACCGTAAATTTCTTCTTATATATATATATATATATATATATATATATATATATATATATATATATATATATATATATATATATATATATATATATACGTATATATATATATATATATATATAAACAAAAAGTTGCGTCTATATATTTGACGTTAATTTTTTCACCAGTATCAGTACAAATCTGACAAATAAACATTATTATGATCATTTTTAATCACCTTCAGTTCTTAACCCGGTGCCGAGAAAAATTATCACAAGACAGAAACATTGAGAAAATAAAAGTTTCCTCTCTAAATAAATTGAATTACTCACCATTTGGATCGCACGTAGAAATGGTGACATTGTTCAATCCATAAATATAATAGCGTTTCTTGGCCATTTTTAAATATTTGCAATATTGCAGTATAACTTAAAAATTCAGGTGATTACTGTTTTTTACGACGCATTGAACCCACAAATGACATCATGTTTGCTTAAATTTAGAAGTTTTCAGCTCAGCCTTAAATATGTGACTCAAATGTTGTACATGAATCATCTGTATTATGTACAGCGAAACTTTACGAGGGCAACATTTTTCTCAAATACATCAACCTATACAATAGTGGAGAGAGTAGATCAAATGTGATTGATGCTGATATTAAAATTCCTATTTGTTTATATATATATATATATATATATATATATATATATATATATATATATATATATAACGGGATTCCCATATGGCTAGTGATTCTAATAAAATGCCGTCTCGGTCTACAGCCGGAGTAGCACCGACCGATCCTTGCTCTACACTGGTTCCTAGGTCGATCGATTCAAATCAACGTGAACTCCTGCACAATATAATTTTCACTGAAAGTGATATTGTCGAGAAGACAACATCTCAGTCGAAAAAAATGGACACGGAATGGACTGTGGTGGAGTCAAGGAGGAAAAATAGGAAAAATACTGAAAAGTCAGCCATCAATGAAAATTCACCCAAATTATTGAAGAATTTTCCCGAGAAAAACGTTAAACCAATTATAGGTACATCTAAGTCAGTATTACTCAAAACTGCACCTAAGAAACTTTTATCTCATGTTCATATATCAAGACTCAGTCCCGCTACATCAGCTACCGACATAATCAATTTTCTAAATCAAGTAATCCCAAATGCATCTTGTGAAAAATTAAATTCAAAACAACCTGAAGTTTATTCATCTTTCAAACTCTCATTTCCTGCTGAGTATATACTACAAGTTATGGATCCAGGATTTTGGCCGGAGGGAGTTGCTATTAACAAGTTTTTTATGAGGCGCCGTCCTCAAACACAAACCACATAAGTCCTAAATTTGTGCCTTCATGTCCGCTTGAACCTACGAGTAGCGCAGTCAAATCTCAGGATGGTGATACCTTTAAAATTGCTCAATTGAACGTACAGTGTGTCTCAAACAAGATTAACTCTTTGAGGTGTTTCTCGGTGCTGAGGATCCGGATTGCTTGAGTATGGTGGAACATTGGTGTTCGCCGGATAGTATTGAATCTGTGGCTCTCCCGGGATACCGACTAGCTGCTTACTACTGCAGACCGACACGTCAACATGGTGGTAGTGCTCTGTACGTTAAGTCATGCTACGGGGTTCAGCGTCTGAACGTCGATAGGTTTTCCATTGAATTAAACTGTGAATTATGTGCAATTAAATTGAAGACTAAAGATTTTAATATCTGTATACTAAGTGTCTATAGACCCCCCAGTGGTAATTTCAGTACATTTTTGACTACATTGTCATACGTGTTAACCTATTGTCTGTTGGTTGCTCGGGTCGTTTTCGTGTGTGGTGATTTCAATGTGAACTATTTGGCTACACGTGACACGGAGAAACTGTCTCTTGACGACCTACTCACTAGCTTTGATCTGAGAGTGACCTCTACTGAACCTACTAGAATATTTACAAACAAAAATGGAGTAACATCTGTAAGTAAGGTTGATTATGTAACAACTAATGCTGATAAAAGCCTCACAAATACGGAGGTGATTGAACCTCTGATAGGAGACCATAAGGCACTGATTATTAATTATTGTTACCATGCTACTGTTGGTACTAGGGTCGAGCACCTTACTACTTATAGGATGCTGACTCAAGGAAGGTTGATGAAACTTTCCGAGTCAGTCTCCTGCGCTGATTTTACTGCCGTATATTCTGGTGGTCATGTCGATGACAAATTTTGTATATTTATAGATATTTTGAGGTCCTTGATAGACGAATCTTGTCCTGAGAGGAAGATACATGCAACTTCCCATCGGAAACCAAGGTGGATCAACTCCGGGATTATTGAGATGGGCAGCCGATTGAAAAACCTCTTCTGGCTTGCGCAGAACTTGAAGACAGTCGAATCCAGACGCGTCTATAGATTAGCCAAAACTAATTACAATAGACTTCTCAGAGAAACCAAACTTCAATACAATAGGAGACTGCTAAATGAATCTAAGAATGTTAATAAGACCGTCTGGACATTGGTTAACCAGGAACTGGGAAAGTCCAATGCTCTAAATAAACGAATTACTCTAAATGTAAATGGCAAATATGTTTCTGATCCTCGCGATGTCGTTGAAATTTTTGGTGAGTACTTCTCAGGGGCGAGTGATACATGCTTACGTGATCATTATGGTGATAGGAGATCCAACTCCTGCACTACTCACCGCCTGATGAATTCCAACTTCTTCTTTCATTCAGTTCTGCCTGATGAAATAGTATCGAATGAATGAATGAATGAAAAAACGTTTTATTGAGATTTTGTTTACATTAAAATTCATTGTTATTTTCAATTAGAAGGTGGGAGGTTATAAGGTCTCGCGACCCTCTTCAACCCTGTGCTACTTAATTATATTATTTAAAAAAAAAAAAATTTTTTTGAAATAGTATCTGTAATATCAAGTCTAAGGAATAGTGGTAGTACGGGCCCAGACGTGATCTCAACAAAGATTCTCAAATCGGTGGCCCCTTACATTTCGGAGCACCTCTCATACCTGATCAACTGCTCTGTATCTGCAGGCCAGTTTCCATCAGTTCTGAAACTAGCAAGAGTTATCCCAGTTCATAAAAGAGATGCTATGGACGATATCGCTAATTACCGGCCGATAAGTATTTTGAGCATATCCAAAGTATTCGAAAAAGTTGTTTACATCAGAATGTCAAACTATCTGGAAAAATTTTCTATTCTTTCAGTCAATCAGCATGGGTTCAGAACAGGGAGATCCACGCAATCAGCTTCCTGTCAATTTATGGAATTCATTTATGCCTGTCTCGATGACGGCATCGTAGTGGCAGGCATATTTTATGATCTCTCTCGTGCATTTGATTGCCTTGAACCAAAGTTTTTAATTGAGAAGTTGTACAATGTTGGTTTTAGAGGAATATTCCTGGAATGGATATATAGCTACCTCTCCGATCGTGCTATGTTCGTAGAAGTGGACGGTCATAACTCAAGTAAGTACCCTAATAAACTGGGGGTACCTCAGGGCTCTGTACTGGGTCCTCTTTTATTTTTGTTATTCATTAATGACCTCCCTGATCACATCAATGCTGGAATGATAACCTTGTTTGCCGATGATACGTCGGTGGCAGTAACGGCTCGAAGCTTGAGCGAGCTTACGTCAGCCTGCGAGCAAATCATGCAGAGTTTCGCTGGTTGGTGCTACAAAAATTCTCTTGTTGTTAACC
This sequence comes from Henosepilachna vigintioctopunctata, assembly GCA_030704895.1. Taxonomy (NCBI): domain Eukaryota; kingdom Metazoa; phylum Arthropoda; class Insecta; order Coleoptera; family Coccinellidae; genus Henosepilachna; species Henosepilachna vigintioctopunctata. Next base: position 1,450,969 of record JARQZJ010000041.1, read on the forward strand.
TTCATAAAACTGAAGTTGTGCTTTTTAGCATCTGTGGCCCAGTACCAAGAGACTCATTTGTTCTCCAGCACAGCAAGGGTCAACTGAAATCTTCTGACAGTGTCAAATTTCTCGGGCTGTATGTTGACTCCAACTTGAAATGGTATCGCCACATTGATGCACTATGTAAACGATTGAACAGTTCCTTTTATGCAATATGTCGACTCAAGAACTCCCTACCACAAGATACTTTAGTTAGTGTCTATTACAGTATGGTGTACAGTCATCTCTCCTACAACATCGTCCTGTGGGGTTCCGCACCGGGTGTTGAACGGGTGTTTGGAGTCCAGAAAAGGATCATACGCTTAATGTTTGGTGCCGGGCCTCGGGAATCTTGTAGACCTTTGTTTTCGAGATACAGGATTCTCACATTACCGGGTGTATTCATCGTGAATACATTGATGTTTATACGTCAACGCTTAGGCAGCTTGCGGACATGTGCTAGCTTCCATCAATACAGCACGAGACATGATTATATATATATATATATATATATATATATATATATATATATATATATATACTAGGTGACCCCGCGAACTTATTTTTTCTGAATATTTTTCAAAAAGCTGGTAAGACATGTTCTATTATATGTGCTTAACTATCTTGTTTTTAATACTTATCCCGTGAGGAGCCAGGGACTCTCTTACGAGGGGACTGCAATACTTGCTATTCCTAAACGCGTCATAGCATGACGCATTTCGTCGTTAGAACGACTTCTTCAGATGCTAACAGAATACTCAGCTACGTCATACATAGCATGACAATACGTCATGCTATGTTATCAATAAAGTGTAAATCAAAATGTTATGTTTGAATTTTATGTTATGTTTATCAAAGTGTTATGTTTGAATTTCAGTTTATATTCATTTATAATGGATATATATATATATATATATATATATATATATATATATATATATATATATATATATATATATATATATATATATATATATATATATATGTATATCAAGTAAACGCCAACAATATTAAATATAACAAATATAGTGAATGATTTTTGACACCTGAGCTACATCAATGACAGGATATGTGTTTGAAATATCTCAACAAAAGCAGAAACATGTTGTAATTTCTTGAAGCAATTATCATTTCAGAAATGAATGTTTTTTCTTTATTAGAACCGAAATATGAATTTCTTCAAATAGAAAATTGAACTCAAAGTAATTCTAACATTTTGCTATTGTTTCTGTATATCATTATAAAATAAACAACAGTAAATGCGTATTCCTCGCTAATTTCTGCGCCCCACTTATTAGCGGCACTGGGATTTTTACCTTGGGTACAATTCTGGTGTGAAAAATCGCAGTTTCTCCCGATTTGTTCAGATGATTCTATCGGTACACAATCCGGTTCGAATGCAATTTCTACCCACGTGTTTGTTTACAGTCTGCAAACTTGACCCGCCCAAACGACCAGAATGAATTCGATCTGCATTCGTGATTACGTATTACTTGACCCAATTTCCACGAGTGTCACATCACATGGGACTATTACCTTCAATAGTGTTTTTTCTCGATCTGTACTTCATTGCTGCGTTATGAAAATATCTGTTTTCATATGAATCCTTTTCTACAGAATTATATATTCTGTTGGAACTTATGTGAAATTTATTGAAACATGGATCATCCATTGCATCCATTATTAAGGAAATTTCAAATTTACGATCATCAAAATTATTTGTTCAACATTCACATTTATGTTCATATTTTTATTTATATTTCTTTCAGGCAGTACCGATTGTTTTTGAATAGTATAATATCATTACATGAGAAACTGATAGTACTTATTATTTCGGACACAATATGAGACAGTAACTTCACTGGTTACTGGAGAAACTGTTATGCGCATATTTCCAGTTTTCAGAGGTTCTTAAGATACGTTTTTCGAATATTTACAAACACAAATGTTGTAGAGTCAGTTCGTTCGATTTGTCCTGCCCATAATTATAGATTATATTTGTAATTGTAATTTGTAATCATACGAATATATTAAGATACGAAATGTATTTGAAATTTTTATATTTAACATTCATTGATCAAAGTTCTGAGGTTCTTTACTTGTATTTCTTTAGTTATGATATTGGATTTAATTATTGAATCATCGACAACAGTGGAACAACATATTCGGAGAAAATCGTATTGTTCATACATTTAAAATTTGTACGGATATGTCTTCATTATGAAAATTTCATTGTCATGGTTATAGTAAGAAACATCGCCTAATTTTCTGGTTTCCGCAACAATGTAGTAAACAAGTGAGCAATTTATTTATCGTATGTTAATGATAGCACAATTCATTCACAAACAAACATTAAAGTTTTTCACATAATCAATAGCAGCATTCGATGCGTCTAGGAAATCATCAAAAGGTCCACCATATGCTCTATTCGGACAATTTTCAACGATGTGAACAAGTAAGCAAAAGTGAGGCAGACACAATTTTTCTGTATATTACAAATCTTTTCATACAGAATAACAATATATATACATCCACATCAGCATAAAATAGCAGCTTATAAGAGTATGATTTAAATACTAAGCATTGTCACATTGTCCGAAACAAGTTTTAATCAAAATCATTTGAAAAAATGTAATATAATGAAACAATTCGCTATATAGACCAGGGTCGATAATTTTGAAAATGATTAAAAGTGAAAAAAATAATAGTAGGATGAAAACCGTTAAAAAGGACGAGAATATAACAAACATGAAAGGAAAAATAAATTACGGGCGATCTGAGGTCGGGAAGTGGAAGGGGGTGAGTTTTTAAGGGTAAAAAACGGTGTACCTCGATTTGCGGCAAAACTACAAGTCCTATGGAAAAAAATTAAATTTAAAAAAAAAACAAAGTTGTAGGTAATAAAAATACTACAAGTTTTGTAATCACACTCTTTTCACATAACCTCAAAATTTATGTGAAAAATTCAAATAATCAAGTTTTCGGTTTTTTATTTTTATCTTAGGCAAAAAAAATTTTTTTTTCACAAAATTTGGTGAAAACTAACATTTTTATGTCCTACAGACACTCAATTTTTTTTGAAAAATATTTATTGAATGAAAAATATTCATTTTTTCACCTTATTTTAACTTAATATCATAAAAAACACCCTAATCTTCAATCGAAAATTCTCGCGTCAAAATATCAGCTTTTCAAAAAAAGTCGGGGGTTTTTTTGTTCGTTGAAATCTCTTCTTTCTGGTAATGTAAAAAAATATATCCATAACTATTGTAAATGTTTTCAGAAAATGCAAAGAAAGAACTCGAATGTGAAATTTTTTTTTAATCACTATGTACAATTTTGAGCTATTTAGTAAAATTTACACTTCAATTACTTGAAAGACGTAAGATTCTATGTTACATTGATAAACAATAAAATTACAAATCCATAAATCATGAAGATTGCAAGAAATATAGGAAAGGGGAGAAAAAAATTTCGGATTTGAGTTTTTTTCTTTTCTTTGCATTTTCTGAGAACATTCACCATAGTAATGTATATATTTTTTCACATTATCAGAAAGTAGAGATTTCAGCGAATAAAAAACCCAATTTTTTTTCAAAAGCTGATATTTTGACGTGAGAAATTCCTGTTGGAAATTAGGTTGTTTTTTCGATATTAAGTCAAAATAAGGTGAAAAAATGAATATTTCAAATCACAAAAATTACAGTGTCTTTAGGACATAGAAAGGTAAGTTTTCACCGAATTTCGTGATTTTTTTTTGCATAAGATAAAAGTGAAAAACCAAAACCTTGATTATTTGAATTTTTAACATAAATTTTGAGGTTATGTAGAAAAAGCGTGATTATAAAATTTGTAGGTCTCTTTATTTTTTACAACTTTGTCATTCAATTTTTTTCCATATAAAAAAGCTGAATTAATGAATTCTCAAATATTTTCGTTGAACTATTCAGAGAATAGAATTCGTGTAAATACAGAATATTAACATTACATTCAGTACGAAGAAACACTAGAAAAAATCAGTGCAATTTGTGAACACTTTCCAAAAAGAATTAAACTATCGTGTTAAAATTTTTGTTTGCCAAACTGATCCTTCAAGAATAAGATTAATGGATTAGTAAAGAAGTTTTTACAATAGAATTAGAAAAAAAACTAATCCTCTGGTCCAAGAAAACCTGGAGATGAATGATATTTTCGAAATATTACACACAGAAAAATCCAGCTTGTTGGGAATTAATGCAAACTGGAATGTCTATTTTGACTGGACTAATAATTTATGACACATTTCAACCTTTTCATCTTCATACTCGTAGTTTTGTCCGGTAACTTGGTGTCTTTTATGTTAGTTAAAAAAAACTCTCGAAACGATCTTTGTTAATTTCATCGGTAGCCTTCATTTTCCCATTTATCTGGGACGATTGTGTGGAGTAGAGATTTCCAGAGTGTTTGATTCTTTTTCGGAATTATTTTTTCCGAATCTCGAATAGGATAGTCCCATACTGATCGTTGTAACACTTGAAACTTTAACACCTTCATGTTGCTGTGACAGTCGGTTGTGTTAACTGCTCAAATAATTGCTCAAAAGTGCAAGTTTGGGTTAATTTTCTCTAGTTCTATATTTTTTCGCTGTCATTGAAATATATTACACAATATCCCTATCCAGATACTCTGGCGTGATTTCCACAAACTTCGTACCAAATTTAATTTAGATTCACTTACTCGTTCTGACGTCGTTTAGTAACAAAAATTTCAAAAGGGACAGTTAAATGAATTGCTTCTTTGTTTTTTTCATATTCAATAACTTTTTTCACTTGTTATTGATAGCTTAAATCAATATAAAAAACTACTACGTTATATGAGCTCCATGAGTGCAATACTAAAGCGTTCAAAATAGGGAAAAAATGTTGTACGAACTAATGAAGGTATTTTCCTTTCATTTACTTTCAGTTCTAAGTAAATTGTTATTGTTTAGCTTATTCACATCATTACACTCAGCACACGTTAGTTTCGTTTTAATGAGTAGAGAATAGGAATGCGTCAGAATAGGAAAATTCTTCATTAGAAGACTTCGAAACAGATTCCCTTACTATAAATAATAATTTTGTTGTTATTCTGATACAACCTCCACTGTCCATCAAGGATAACCAACGAAAAATGTAATTTTTTTCAGTATTCTGTACCCCAACGTGATAACATGTATTGATCAAAGAAAGCTTTCTGAGACAGTTGAATTTCAGAATGAAACAAAATTTGGTGTAGATATCATCAATCAAATGGCACGCAAATACACCATAAGAGATGAATGTTAGAGACGATTGCTCTCGTTTATTTCTACAATACACTTAATTGAGCAGCTATGAACTCCTGCTTCTCTACCGAAAATTTACAGGAATTAATATTTTTGGCATAATTTTATCATTCAACTCGTGAGCGATTTACTTGCAGAGAGTGTAAGAAAATATCAGTCAACTGCTACTCAAAAGTAAGAAAGTCACCCGGAGACGTGATATGACGACGTACTACGGACAATAAGACACAATGTTGAGTGACTCATAATTGACAAAAAACAGAACGTGTGAAAACTACACACTCTGCAAAGGAGCTATTTCTGAAAAATATGTAAGACCTTGAAAAAAATCTGTTATTTGTTTCATGTTACTTTCTCGAGTACTTAAATTGTTAACTTTAAATAAAAGAATGAATCAATATTGTTTTCATTTCACATCAAACATAAATAGGCAATAATTTCACTGAACCTCAAAAACGTTTGAATTGACGGCTATAGGCTTTGAAGGTGTAGCCAGCCGTAGCGTGAAGTCTAGTTGTATCGATAGTCGAGTTCTTTTAGTAAGACACTAAAAAAACTCGATTTCCATTGCAGCTATTTGAGACTGGATCTTGTCTATTGTTAATGGTTTCGACTTTAGCAATTATTAGATATTACCTATAGTGGCCCAGTTGCTATCAAAGCCCAATGACTTTTAAAAATGTTGCCAATTATTTGGAAGTTATTTTTGGATGTGTATATGTAAAAAAGGCCCAGATACAAACACTGTATTGAAGTTTTCAGTTCTGTCATTCCTGTTATGGAATAATATAGTACACATATAGTCCTATTTATGGAATTAACGAATCTAGCTACTCGTAGATTTTAACCCACTCTGACATGATGCTTTTTCGTTACGTATGAACTCCAACACAAAATTGTCGATTCCCCGTTTAGGAACTTTATTCAATAAATATTTTTACATATGATTTTCTAAACTTTATTGGTATTAAATTACCAATAAAAATTAAAAATTTTGTTTGGATGTACAATATATCGATGCCTCTATATTATACAAATTAAACACTTTTTTCTTTGAAATTTGTATGGTTACTCTATACTGACTTCTCCTGTTCTCTAAACTTTACCTACCTCTTTACTCTATTCGTTTTATCTTGTTTAAGAAATTAATGCAAGTATTAACAGTGTAATAACATTCAACTGAAGCTGTTAAAACAGAATTCATTTCAAATTATTAAATGTATCGTGCTCTTCATTCATTGAATATTTGGATCAATTATTTTCACCTCGCCGCAAAATTATCAGTAATGCTTGAAAAGTTATTTGCACCTACTCGTTAGCGCGGCATTTTCCGAGTACATAATTGATGCGTTTACTCGTAAACGGCATTTTATATTGTCCCAACATAAGGTATAGTCAGTGGAACAGTTGTAAGAAATGTTATACCAATTAGTGTTTTTCAGTCGGAATGATTTACTCACCAAACAGTTTTAATTCACTCGATTCCAACCATAATGGGAGAACAAATTATGTAATTGACGTATATTCCCAATGCAGCTCGAATAAAATATAGTTTTCTCTTGATTAAATGTGAAACTTGATTAGAATTCAGTGTCGGAAAAAAAATCGTTATATTTGTTGGATTGAGATTTATGAAGTTGAATCTGATTATTTAGAATGAAGGATAGTGCTTGTGTTACATCTTTTAGTAGTAATCAGATTCCGAAATTCGAGATTTCTCTTATTCTCAAACACTATAAACTCAAATTACTTAAAATAGCGAAATTAAAGAAACCTCACTATCTAATTTGTTCATTGAAACACTACATGGACTCGATGTCATTACACTACACGACGTGCTTTTGGGTTAACGTTCATCTTCAGCAGATGTGCTACGCAAAAATAGACACTTTCAGAAATATACTGCAGTATAAATTCCCTTTCATAATCTATAATATAAAAATGAATCGCAAAATGTGTTGGTAAGCGCATAACTCAACAACGAATGGACCAATTTTGCCAATTTTTTTTCAGATGTTCTTTGAAGTCCAAGGATGGTTTTTACGGCTCGAATAATTCGAATAATTTCCGGAAAAACCCAAAAAACAGCCCATTTCTTTTTCACATACAAACGTTTCTAACTAAAATGTAGAGTCAACAGCTGGACCGATTTCACTATTTTTTTTCAAAGTCAGGGAAAAAATTTAAAACCTCAATTTAATATAAAATTTTGGTAAGTTTGAGACTAACATACACGTTACTAACATAGCACGTGCTATATTTGATTCAAAAGAATGATACATAGTTTTAGTGAAATGAATGATACATGATACATGCTTAGGATGCTTAAAGATGAATGTTAATATAAAACTATTAGAAAAAAACTTACTTAAGTCGCAGAACTCGCAATGCAGCAAGTCAAAGATATAAAAGTTTTTTTTTTATTATTTATCTCTGTTTGACCTTGATTTAAAAATCATTCAGTCATCATCCTTTTTATTATATACCGATACTATTTAATTATTTCTAAAATTTTAATCAACTAAAACAATGAGATAACATCCAGCAAATTTTTAACGTTATTAAATTCTTTTCCTACAGTTTTTCAGAAATCGGTATAGAGCCTCATAAACTTCAATATTACCAACCCGCATTATTTCGAGAAAATTAATAGGACCTCCCTTTATTATTTCATGTATCTGTTGTAACATAACTTGTCTTTCTTTAACATGAGCTGGACAACTTAGAAATATATGTTCCAATGTTTCAACATCCCCACATTCGCATTCTGGACTCGATTTCAAACCTATTTTATGCATATGTTTCGCATATAAACCGTGTGAAGATCTCAGCCTTCCTATCGTAACAATAAATTGACGTTGCTTATCAATATCGTGAAACCATGGTTTGTTCAATGGTTTATCTCCGACTATAACTTTATAAGACAAGCCTTTCTTGTCATTTCGAAATATCTCAGCCCATTCATCAAAATATTTATTTTTATTTATCTTTGAATATTCGTATTTGGGGCATTTAATGTCGAGGTTTGTATCAGTCAAAGATGTTGCTTTCTTAGCAAGAAAATCTACTACTGTATTTCCTGGGATACCTTTATGAGAACGAATCCAAAGGAAATCTACATGTTTTCCAGATTGCTGAAGATGGTAAAGATCACTTCTCAATTTCATAATTAAATGTGTATTCTTTGACGAGAAGCTGAATCTTTTGATATTTTGTAAAACACTTTTCGAATCTGAAATAATTATAATTTTCTTTTCTCTTATAGTGCTACAGTACTTTAACGCTTCTATTATAGCTATCAATTCACAGGAAAATATGGAAAAAGTAGAAGAGACGCGCAATTGCTTTTTATAATTATATTCTGGGTCATATACCGCACAAGCTGATTTTCCTTCAATGACGGATCCATCTGTATAGATTTTTCGACTACCTCGATAATTTTCTGATAGAAATTTCATAAATTCTGTTCTTATCAAAACATCGTCGCATTTATTGAATGATGTATCTAATATAACCTTTACTCTTGGGAATAATGATGTATATTCATGCTGAAAATTAGGTGGATGGGATGCGTATAAACATCATCCCAAGAGTTGGAACCACTTATAATAGTCTCAACTAACGGAAGACATTTCCTTTTTCTCCAATATGGATGTGTTAAATTGAGAATTCCTAGATTGAATATATCACCGAAAATCTTGCTTTTTTTACTTTTAAGGTGAATAAGGAATTTATTGGATAATATTCTGGATCGCAGGAATAGAGGCATTTCTCCGGTTTCTGATAACAGGGTCGATATTGGCGTTGAACGAATTGCACCCAAACACTGTCTGAGACACTTATACTGGAATATATCCAAGTTTTTCAAGTTGGATTTAGCTGCAATTCTGTAGAAGAATGACCCATAGTCCATGACTGATCTAATGAATGCTCTGTAGAATACAAGGCAGATAGCTGGATGAGCTCCCCATCCCGTTCTTCCAATAGCTCTAATTATGTTAAGTCCCCTTTCAGTTTTTTGTAGAATATGTGTGATATGATTTTTGAAGGTCAGTTTCGAGTCCAAATGAATGCCAAGGAATTTATTCTCAATTTTGTAAGGAATCTCTATTCCTCCGAGATTGAAACTATGTGGAAAATTTGATTTATGTCGATGAAAAACCATTACTGAGGATTTTTGTGGAGCGATATTCAAATTTTTCGACTCTAGGAATGATAGTATTGATTTTAGGTCTTTATTTATATTTGCGAATGCTTCAGAAAATGTTTTACCTCTTGAATATAGACAAATATCATCAGCATATTGTATTATGTCTGTTGAATTTGTTACTTCTTTTTCTATGTTTGCCGTATACAATAAATACAAAATTGGGGCTAGTATATCTCCTTGAGGGAGACCACGTGAAGTGGTATAGGTTTCTGAATGATGCCCATGAATTCTCAGTGAAATATTCCTATTGATGAACAATTTCAGCATGTTCGATACTATAATAGAAGGAATCTCCAATTTAATGAGGTCATTATAAAGGATGTCAATAAGAACATTATCATAAGCTCCGACAATATCCAGAAAGCAGACTATTATGACTTGATCCTCTGCCAAACCAAGGTTTATTCCAGAAATCAATTTTGCAATACCTTCCTGCGTTGAAAATCCCCTCCTGAATGCATACTGTGTTATGGGCATTAGTTGTTTATGTTCTAACCACCATTCTAACCTTGCTTTGATCATACGTTCATAAGTCTTGAGCATACATGAACGAAGAGATATGGGTCTGTAAGAGGATGCTTTTTCTGGCGGCTTATTTGATTTCAATATCGGAATGACCAAAGTATTCTGCCATACCGTAGGTAGATTTTCACCATTCCAAAACCTATTGAATATTCCTAGAAGTATATTTTTACCCTTTGTTGGGAGATGGTCAATCATGGAATAATGTATATGGTCTTCAACTGGAGCTGTATTATTATGTGATAGTAATGCAGCACATAGTTCGTCCTGAGAAAATGGTTCCATGGGAAAGTTCTTTGGGTTATTTTTATTCGTATAATTGGGTAGAGGCTTGTTAACGGACGGTGGTGCTAAATTATTCAAAAACTCTTCGGACCAAACTTCGAACTTAGTTGTGAAGGTATTTGCAGGCCTGTTCATAGCATTTTTAAGTTGTTTCATTTGGTTCCATATTTCCCTTATATGGGTTGATTTACTTATTCGGCTGCAGTAACTCTTCCAACTATCTCTGCGTGCTGACTTAATTATCCTCTTCACTAAAGCGTCTGAAGCTTTATAAGCTATATAATTTTCTATAATTGGTCGCTTTCTGAATAGAAGTAATGCAGTTTTACGATTCTCAACTGCCCGGGAACATTCATCATTCCACCAACTTTTTATTTTACTATTCACCTTTATCACTTTACCAAAATATTTGTTTTGTACAGTGCTATGTTGTAATGCAGTATTGATTTTTGTAATGAATTCTTCATAGGAAATTGTATTATCGCAATTTTCCAGAAGCATTTCGAGTTGTTCCGAATACACTTTCCAGTTGATTTTATTCATATTCCATTTTTACTTCCAATTGATTGTGTTATTTGTACATTCGCATTATTCATTTTTATACTAATTGGGTAGTGATCCGAACCCAATAGGTCATCTACCACCAACCAATCAAAATTTGTAGCCAGGTCTGCAGATGATATAGTAATATCAACTGCTGTATCTCTTCTGTTCCATCCACTGAATATTGTCTTACTTCCATCATTAAGAATTATAAGATTCTCATTTTCTATTGATTTAAGAAGTTCTTGTCCCTTTATGTCATTAAAATCGTTTCCCCAACTTATATGATGTGCGTTGAAATCTCCTCCAATAAGAAATGGCTTTGGTATATTCAGCAAGAATTTATCCCAATTGTGAGAATTAATTGACAATCTAGGATATACATAAATTGATATTAAATGTATATTATCGTTATTTGTGGTTTTAACTTTAATGGCAATTGCCATCACCCCATGAGGAATGAATTGCAACGGGACTCTGTTGAAAACAATATGATTCTTCAACAAGATTGCAACTCCTCCCTTTCCATCTGATCTGTCTTCTCTTACTATATTATAATTCTTAAATCCATAAATTGAATCTTCTTTGAACCAGGTTTCCGATACCAAAGCAACGTCAATATTTTCCTTATGTATAAAATTTGTAAAAACTGATTTATTTGCTACTAAAGATCTAGCGTTCCATTGTAAAATGTGCAAATGTTGAAATACATTGTTGTTCATTTTATGTGGAAAGAAAGCGAATTTAATTACAAATAGATTCCGAACTGGAAATAGAAAAGTTTAAGTTTGCTCCGTTACCAATTTTGTTTTGAATTATTTTTTTCACTTCTAACTCATTGCTTATATTGATTTTATTTGACGTAATTTCATTAATAGACTCTAAAATTATATTTACTATATTACCTAAATTTAAATTATTTAACAAATTTTCCGATTCTTGATATAGAGTTTTATTGATACATGTGCCTCGTCTATTACTCGTGCTAGGTATAGCTAGGATGTCATTATGCGCTTTTCTGAATTCATCACTGATATTAGGCGTATACTGTGTTATTCTACGTTTTCTTGGGGTGAGCGGAGTTGATGTATTTCTTTCTGAGTTTGATCTGACCGCTGATGCATAACTATTATTCTCTATTGTTATCGCTTCTTTGTATGATAAATTTTCGACAGCCATAATTTTTTTAATTCTTTTTTGTTTCATAAATTCTGTACAATTTATATTATCTGTACTTAGGTGACTACCGTGACAATGTATACATAGTGGTATTAATTCTTGACAATTTTGAAAATTATGTTCTCCGCCACATTTTTTACATCTCATTTTACCCCTACATTGTTCAGATATGTGACCATATCTAAGACACTTGAAACATTGTATCACTCTTCGTACATAAGGTTCTACTGCACATGCAACCCTATATATCGTAACCTTGTCTGGTAATTCTTGACCTTTAAATGTGACTAATATCACAGGGATAGGGATTTTTACATTAGTAATTTCATTTTTTTCATTTCTCATTCTCTTTACCATTCGTTTCACCTCTAGTATTTTAAATTTTTCAAAGTTCATATCGTTCAAATGTTCAAAAATTTCATTCTCCGTTAAGTCAACTGCTACATTACGAATTACCCCAACCCTTTTGGTAAGGAACTGAGGAATATATGCATTTAAGTTCTTCGATTCAATAATTTCATTTTGGATGATTTTGTTAGCGCTTAGAGCTGTTCGAGTTACGATACAAATTCGATTTCTACCTAATTTGGATATACTCACCACGTTATCACTTACCATTTTATCGATATTATGTATCATACGACCTATACTCATTGGATGTAATGAGCCGATGTTAGCGTCTTTACTTTCAATATAAATTTTGAATGGACCTGTATCTGTTAATTCATACGAACTTATAACAGGACTTTTTGAACTTATTTGTGAATTTTGTACATTATTAGATTTAATGGAGTTTAGTGATGAAGCTGATTTTAACGAAGTCAAATCTTTTGAATTTTGTACTGTATTAAACAATTCGTATGCTGTTGAAGAACGAATAGCCGTAACGATGCAACGCTTGATATGTTTATTAACTGCTCAAACTTACATGATAATTTTTTTATCGCCATGAATGTTATTTTCACAAAATTTTTGAAAAATAGTCGTTTCTGGCCCAGACTACGCCCGTATGGGCATATATATATACAAGGAACAATTGATATCGCACTGATGAGTTCCTTGAGAAGCTTCCATAAAGTGTGACATTTTATCCTTCGAAAAATTAGGAAGCACCAAACTATACATGCTCATTTAGCCAAACTCATTTATGACATTCTTTTAAATGAGAGGTAATAATAAGGTCATTTATGACATTCTTTTAATTAATTCTTCAGGAAGGAATGTCCTTGTTTGTATTTTCTTCAATAATTCATCGTTGCCATTAATAGCAAAATAATATGTACGTTGTATGCACGTATAATAATTTATATAAGTGTGTATAGTTCCACATAATTCCATTTCAATAAATATCAGTCGCCCAATTGGCTTCTGAACTACGGAAATATTACGAATTTAATACTATCTCAACTTGCTGACATTTCTCTCAATTTATTGTTGATGTCTAATGGTATGAACGTATGAGCATCTGTTGCTTGGTGTATCTATGATCTCGAAGATTTTTTCTAGTCATTTCTACAGATGGAATCCTGAAGTATTATTCTTTTCTTTTTTCCTTGGAGTCATGGGAATGAGATTGGGGATGAAGTCGTTACCCCGCTTGACAAGGGACTTTGCATAAGTGATGAACAAAACAGTTTTACATGTGCTTCCATCAAGTGTGAAATCATTTTCAATATTCTCTTACAATAAACCATTAAAATCCATTAAACAATAAACCTCAATTATATGTTGGTTGCATGTGACGCCACCTTGATTGGAAGCGCGATGTCATACATGCGTATATTGATCAACCATGACATTCTTTAAGTTTTTTCCAAACGAATTTTCTCAACACATTATTGATGAAATTTTTCAATTGGCATCATATACCAAATTCTCTTACAAAATTGATCAATTTATTTATGTTCCTTAACACTGTATATTCGTGACTTCTGCAAATTACATCTCGCCTCATTTTCTCGTCCAAGGGGTGAATCGATATTGAACGTGAATGCAAGAACTTCCAAATACCGGCAGGTTCAAGGTCAGTTGTCAAATTCAAATCTCTGAAAACATGGCGTGACTTGGATCGTTTTTGGCTACAGATAGATATGAATCTACCAGAATGCCGGCATTCAAAAACACACACCCATCGAAGAATGAAGTGGATAATTTGGTTCAGGTCGTACCTGGTGAAATTTATTGCCTTCTCATTTATTTCAACGTAAAACAGACTATTACTCAAAATTTCATCCATTAAGGTGTGGTAATTACAACGGGGAGGGTCCAGATCGTTCTATCATCCAGTTATTATACATTTGGTTCCTAGATAATTATATCTCCATTCCAAATGGATTCTTCAATCTTCCTTAAAAATATCGACAAAAAAGAGACTCATTATGATTTCGTAATTCAGAATGGATATTCTGTCAGTGTTATATTATGAATATTTCAATACTTATATAAATAATAAATAATAAACTATATAAAAATATAGTTTATATTTATATATATATATATATATATATATATATATATATATATATATATATATATATATATATATATATTTCTTGAAATTGATTTATTTAAAAGTTGTAATATAACAACGAAACGTCAACAGAAATAAACTTTTTCATGTCAAAAAAAGCCTTTTATTGCTAAAAACTATATATATATATATATATCTATATATATATATATATATATATATATATATATATATATATATATATATATATATATATATTTAAGAAAATTAACAATAGAACATGCATTCGAAAAATTCAAATTAACCAAAAGAATGTTATACCTAGTAGAGCTAGATATGTGAACGTGTACGATAATTAGTTAATTTGAATTTTTCGAATGAATGGTCTAGTGTTAATTTTCTTATTTCATTCAGTGCCATAAGCACAAAAACTTCATTTCTTATATATATATATATATATATATATATATATATATATATATATATATATATATATATATATATATATATATATATATAGAATGTTTCATTATTTTTATAGTGAAAATTGAGAATTGAAATTACATTTCAAAAAATGTCGAACCCAGGTCTTCAGGTTTACGCCCTACTGCTTTTGACCACTAAGCTACGGAGGTCTTCACTTTGAGATGCAACTTCAATTCATATCTAACAACTCTTTTATTCGAAGTTAGTCGACGTTCGGATTGTCGTCTTCGAAACTGCAGGCGAAAGTGAATGAACACTTACCCATCCTCCCAGATGTATTAATTTTTTCCTTAAGGAACAATATAGTATATATATATAGTACAGTATTGTAAAGCTGAAGACCTGGGTTCGAATCTCAGTCGAGTTCGAAAACTTTTGAAATGTAATTTCAATTCTCAATTTTCACTATAAAAATAAAAATACATTCTTCATGTCCGCACGTGGTGGCTTAACACAAAAGAAAAATTACGGTACTCTATGTAATAATAATAATAATAATAATATTGTTATTTTGGTATTTAATTTAATAGTCAATGTCTCTTGATGAATGTTTGAAACTGAAACAAGCATTTATTCAATAAATACAATATTAACTTAAGTCTAAAAAATAACAAACCTGAAACAAGAATCGAGAATTAAATGTCGATTGAATATTAATCTTGAGCTCTGCGTCCACAAAATACACAAACAGAATAGGAGGTTAAAATAATATGTCGCGCCTTAAATGCTGTCAGACAGTTCACAGAATAATATAAGAATTACAGAGTGATAAAAGATAATATACTAAATACGCTAAAATACCATAAGGTCAGTGCATAGTGCACTAGATGGCGTTATATATATATATATATATATATATATATATATATATATATATATATATATTTAACAACAGTGTGACTTCTTGAAATGTACATTAAATATAAAGTATTCGACAATGTTTCTGTTTTCTGTCTGGGTATTGTAAACAAACGAGATATATCCCACAAACCCAATAAAGACAAAGCCAGTGCGTGATTTGCAAGTCCTTTGAATTGTCTTGTAATTAGGTCTATGCACTTTCACTACATTATCAATGTTTACGTTCATATGTAGAATATTTTGTTAAGAGCTCAAATTGAACGAGGTATTTATTACTTATTCTTTCCCTACGTAGTACAAACTCAAATACATATTATGATTTTCAGTTTATTGAGACAATAATTGAAATTTGAAATTTTCAAATTTCGTTCTCAGGATGGATTCTTATCTTATTTATTCCATAATAATATATACATATTGTATGAAAATATTATATTTTGATTTGAATGCATATATAAGAATTAGTATTCGATTGAACTCAACTAGATGCAATAACAATAAAAATTTCGGATCAGTAATGCAACAAATGCGAAAGGGTTGTTATAAAATTCAATTAAGGTTCTTCTTAAATTCCTGTCTTCAATATCTCAAGTTCTTATTTCGTGTAAGCAAAATTAGATTCAAATATTAATACAGGTAGAAATTGGATAAACTTCCCCAATTTTTTTTCGTACCTCTTATGGCGTCCTTTGCATTACCTTCTGAACACTTTTTTGACCTGTCAAACCCTTTGAACCTGTCGTTTTTCTGTCTATTATCTGTTTCTTCTATCCTCAAAATTCTCACCTACTTTCAGAATATTTATATATATATATATATACATTATAATTTCAATTATAATTGATCAACGAGAAATTCAGTTCCAACTTAAGTTGTTATTATTAATAGTATTTTCTAGATAATATTTATTACTAGGTTCTTCTAGTACTACAAAATATTTGAATAACGTATGATACTTTGTCATCCGTAGTCGTCCTCCTGAATAAATGTCATGCTTTCTGTGATCTACCGCGAAATTTTTCAAATCGGCCTTTCGAATTATGTACATGTTATATGGCAAAATCAGGATTTTAATACAAGAATAGTTAGTATAGAAATTCAAATATTAGAAATAACTACCTATTTGTACTTACAATAGTGTTGGAATGTGTCAAAACGTAATGTTGCCTCTTTCATAAGAGAAAAATCGAATTGAGTGTGATTATAGCGTCGGTGGTGTAGTCATTCTCGTTGTGATAAGGTGAGAGATCTTGGAGTAGTCTTCTGTCAGAAGCTTTCCTTCATTCCACACATCACCCAACTTATTTCGTCTGCCTCGAAAATATATGAATTCGTTATACGAAATGGCAAATATTTCAATAATTCCTCAACATTCATAGGATTATTTAATGCCCTAATCCGTAGCAAGTTGAAATATGGCAACATGATCTGGCATCCAATTTACACCGTCATCAACGCCATCTTGAGGCCAATCAGAGAAGATTCGTTAAGTTCTTAGTTTGGAGGGAGGATAAAGTTTATCCACAGAGAGGAGGCAATCGTAACGAATTA
Organism: Henosepilachna vigintioctopunctata; assembly: GCA_030704895.1. Taxonomy (NCBI): domain Eukaryota; kingdom Metazoa; phylum Arthropoda; class Insecta; order Coleoptera; family Coccinellidae; genus Henosepilachna; species Henosepilachna vigintioctopunctata. The sequence continues at coordinate 1,468,402 of JARQZJ010000041.1, forward strand.
TTGAGCCGAATTATTTTAATCTCATTGCAGGGCAGGATAGATCACTAAAATTTTGGTACAAATTACTACAGAATAGTATTGATTGTCTTCCCCTCTTGTCAACTTTGAAATTTCTCGCACTGCAGCATTATTCCACCCAGGACACTCCATCCTGCTAATACAACCCCCCATTTGGTTTATGGTCTCCACATTCAATAGAGTTGCTAATAATTGTTATAATGGACTTAGAGGTATAGAACTTTAAGTTGGCATTACTGTTGAAGATGGCGACGATATAACAGCTGAGAAGGAAATTGGCAACTAAAAATGAATTGATTCAGATTGAGTTCTCATGTAATATTTCATTAAACTCAATTATTTAGTTATTAGTGTACCCTTACAGAAAAACTGACTGTTTGGTTTTAGCTGGTTTTTTACATTAGATTGAGCTCTTTGTACTAATATTTCTTTGATTGGTCTATGTATTTGCCACAAGTTATTATTCAACATTATGTTATTATTTTCTGTAATTGAGTATTGACCATACCTGTTATGGCCGATATGAAAATAAATCGAAAAATTACATATTATTATTATTTAAAATGTATAATCATCTTTCTCTTTCAATTGAAAACGTCAAGAACCTCTAAAAAAACTTTACGAAGAAAGGAAATTCACTAAAAGAATTGATTCAGAAGGTTACTCCTAAAAATACATAGATTGAGTCCTATCAACATTATGTTTATCTTGGAGAATACTGTTTTCTTTATCACAAAAGAAGAAATTAACCTGACTTACAGAAGTTGACTTACAGAAGTTGACAGAATTTCACATCTTATTGGATATTAGATGCATTCAGGGTTTAGGAAGGAACTCAAATCAAGCAAGCGAGATTAAACAATTATGTATACATAAGTTTCTTTCAACATGAATTTTTGAAGCTTTAAAATTTCATTGTGGAATATCTAATTTATCAGTTTGATTATCAAGCCAATTACAGACGATTTGATTTAATAGAATCGTTAATTTTTTTCAAACGTGCAGCATATTCGATAGTGTATCATTTAGGCAGAATCAATTTGTATCCGAGCTAATTTAATGGAAAACGGATTAACCGGAAAATGGTACGGCAGGAAATTACATTGCATCCGAACAATTTTGAATTATAATTTTGTTAATACTGTTCCATGGGCGCTCTCGTAATAATTGAGGCAAACTATTTTTATGATCAATAGCCAAAACATAGTGGCAGTCCACTATTTATTACCCCTTACAAAACGAATTTATCTGGTGAAGTTTCATGAACATAGGAAATTGTTAATTTTGAAAATTTGACTTTTATGAGCTTATAATGAAATAGTTAATGTCTGATTATACTGTGAATTGCTTTCTTGATTAATAACGTAGGTATACTACATTTAATAAATAAAAAATAGGTCGATAACGGTGTTTTGAGACCTTGCGAAGGCCTTCACTGTTTATCGTGTGGCTTGAAGTATGAGGTGTTCAGATAATTTCATGACAATTTATCAGAATCAGTAGCTAATATGTGTAAATTGAATTCACTTGTTAGCAGGACTTCATAGGAATGATTCATGTTTCACACGATACAGAACTTGCTATTATGACGCTCTAAAAATGCATGAATAATGTGTTCATCAAATGTCAATATATTACTCGCACTGCACAAGGTATAAAATTTCAAAATGTATCGTATACTTAGTGAAAAACACTTGGCAAATTCTACAAAATTATTCAGTACATTCGACCTGCGCTTCAAACTGATATCACTGCACGACAAAAAAAAAGTTAAACGTTTCTTTTACTTCATGAGCCAATTCTTACTAATGTTGAGTTAAGAAAAACGAATATGACAAAGAAAAAATCATTAGTTCTACATTTTTATTATGTGATGAAAATTATTGCTTCTGAGAAATTGGCAAATTTGCATTACATATGGTAACAACATTTAAAGTGTGATTGCAGTATCATTAATGATATTTAAATTGAAAATTCTTCTAAAACACTTGCCAGGTGTTCATCTACGAAGAATCAACTGATTCCTTTGATCGTGATCGTTTAGCTTTCCTCTAGTAAGTGACCTCTGGACCTTCTTGTTCCATCACAGAAATATCTTGATGAAACTGTTTTGCTTGCTCATCACTCATCATGCTCATCTCCGCAATTAGGTGGGAAAAAATCAAGTTGGGCTTGGAGAAAATGGATTTTAAGGAACATATTGCTGCCGATTTGGTGGTATTTTTGTAGATGTTCGATAACCAAGTGAGGGTAGTTATCATCTCTTTTGTTTCCTAAAAATCCATGTATAACTCCCTTGAGAACTTCTCGAGCTTCCTTTCCTTTTCCTCCAAAACTATGTGGAATGCAATATCCATATCCTTTACAAGTTGACGTATTTGTGGCATAACAAAGATGCCTTCCTTGACCTTTGTATCACTTAATTTAGGAAATTTGTCTCTTAAGTATTCAAAAGTCTATCCTTCTCCGTTCATGGCTTTACAAAATTCTTCATCAAGCCCAGCTTGATATGTAAGGGTGGAAAAACATTTGTCGGATCTACGAGTGGCTCGTAGATTTTTCTCTTCAAAACACCTCAAAACAAGATGATATGCACGAAATGCTATAAATTTTACCGTTCAGCAATACCATCAAACTGAGTAATCTTCTGGCATAATTTTAATGAAACTGAGTAGTTTTATTTAAATTATGTTTTTAGATTTTCATCAAGTATCGGCCCAATTGATTAATAATCTTCTGGGAGTCAAATTATAATTTGACAAATTAAATTCATGTGTATTTCGACATGTTGCCAATTTCGAAAAACAACTTTTCTTCTTTTTTCCGTTTCAAATTTAAAAATTTATTAAATATAAAAAGTAGCTTGTATCTCTAAAGCTAGGCGTAATCGGTTAATACTCGTAATAGGTAAACGAGAAGACATAAGATAGAACTAATTTTGAGACCGAAACAATTTTATTGTTGCTCAGTGTAATCCATTACCGAAAACCTTATTGAAGGCTTAATGATGATTCAGTAACCCAAAACATATTGATTCAGTTGATTAGGTATTCGCTGATCGTTTGGTGAATCTCGAAAGTGAGAATAATTTTTGAGATTCGAAAATCAGGCTACCCATTTGATCAATAGTGTGAATCTCTTAATCATATCACTATTTTATGACAATAACCACTTCAACTCATAAAAAACAAATGCAAATGTGTATTTTCTCAATTTTATCAAAGTATCCAAAATATAGATAGATAGATCTTTATTAAAACTGTAAATCAACACCAAATTGTTATCACAGAGTATCTCTAACATTTTTTAAATTAAATATTTAACAAATTCAATGGACGATGAATCTACTCTGTGATAGTTCATATTTAAATGAGAGGTAATAATAAAAACTTGTCTAAAAATCATTGACTGAACAATTCTTTATTCTTTATTTCTTATTCTTAATTCTTCATTTATAAGAATAAAGAATTGTTCAGTCAGTGATTTTTAGACAAGTTTTTATTATTACCTCTCATTCAAATATTTAACAACAAAAATTTAACATTTGGAAATATGTGACTTAATACTCTTTCTGAATGTAGAATATTTTATATGCCAATGCACATAGTTCAAAACAAATAAGTTTTTTAACTGGCAGAATTGGGTATTTTACGTACACTTGAGCTGATCTAGTTTCATACTTTATGTTGAATATATTTTTTATTGCTCTATTTTGAAGTCTTTGCAGGGGATTGATATTGTATTGCGCTGTGTTTCCCCATAATGCAATTAGATAATTTTCAAACAGAAAACACTGTTTATATGTTTGGTTTTATCATTAAAAAATACATTTATCTGTTTTACACAGTGAATAAGACCACACAGTCTGTTGAATATTCTGTCTATATGCTGTCCCTAGTTTAATCTCTCATCTATCGTGAGACCAAGGTATGTGTTGAACGGGACTTTTGATGATTTTATTGTTTATTTTAATGTTAAGGTTCATATTGTCATTATGCTATTTAACACTGTTATTTTCCTCATTTAAAATAAATTTATTTTTATTAAGCCATTTTCAAAGTATCTTCAGAACTTCATTCACTTTTTTTTTGAGCTGTTCTAGATTTTTGTCCTTTAACATGATAACCGTGTCATCAGCAAACATATAATATTTGGGCGGAAGGTCAGCTTTGGTTAGACTTTCTACATAAAAAAGGTATAGTAACGCTCCAGGAACTTGAGGTATACCACATTTAACATCCACTTCAGAACTTTTTGTTCCATTTACCTGCACAATTTGTTTTCTTTCCTCTAATAAGGTCTCGAGGAGCTTCCAGGCAGCCGTATTGTTAATTATACATGTTGTAGCGGCTCCCAATGTCGAACTTGACTCTTAAAAGACATATTGTTGCCCAGAGATGTTTAAGAAGTCTGCCAATCTTGCCTTTATGACTTTCGAAAATTTTTGAGATAGTTGATGTCATGGATATGGGACGGTATTTGCTGGATGATGCATTCAAAATTGAAAAACAGCATTAACCAACTTGACACTTACCTATACCAATAGTATATGATATGATATAAAGTGAAAATATTCTTCAATTAATGAATTATAACAAAAAATATTCATAAAATAAACATCAACATATGAAATGTTCGCAAATTCGTTACTTAATTTATAGTAAATATCTTCGATGTTCCAAGAACCTCTATTATAATAGAGGTTCTTGAAGGTAATTTAAAAAAATTCTCAAATAACTATTTGAAATTTTTTTATTGAAGAGATTTATATCTTTCCTACGGCAGGGTTTCAAACTCGACACGACTTGTCATCCCCATAACTTAAGTATCCGCCTTTACAACCTTTTCAACTATAAGAGTACAAACATATTTATGAAACCTTTTATTCTCAGGAAACATTGCAAACTATCACAAAACCACTCATTTTTTTCAGTACCTACTAGAGCTATAAAGGATCTAAGATGTCAAAGCCTTTTTGTTCGTTTTTATTTTATTAGCTATTTTAAATGTTTTTCTTCTTCAGTATTTTTTCTCGTTCAGGTAGCTCACCTCCTTTTCTCTTCTTACTAATTATTTTCTTTCTCTTTGCTCTCGTGGTATTGTTGCCATGTCATAGAAGATACAACTTATCGTCTAAGTCAGTCTATCTCCCCTTTCGATAGAGACAATTTGACTGAATAATCTGAAAGTAAAAACATAAAAACAGTGGAGCCAATAGCTGACACAACTGCTCACTAATAGTTGGCACCCTGTCAACTATTGGATATAGTGATTTGGAATTGTTTAAAGATTTACAGCATTCATTTTGATGGAAACAATGTTCAATATTGCACAGAACTAAGCTCAGAAATCAATTATGTTGTTACATCTATAGCACCTAGACATGCATGTAATTATAACTATTTTCGGCACCAGTAATTGACAGTCAATTTTTCCGAAAAATATAAGCTAGTCAAAGAAGAATAATTAATACAAAAAACACTGCAAACGAAACTTTGAAATAAAATTATTAAAACGCACGTACGAAGTTGTGTTCTCCTCAACTAAAATAAAAATAAATGGCCGGAAACGGATCACTTGTCAGATTGTAATCGAAAACTGACATTAGTTCGATTTTATACAGCGAAAGTAAGTGCGTGTTTATCCACGTGATGTAAAGGGTGCTAGATGTCTCGTACAGTGATATTATTGCCTCATGATTAGAAACATGCTTATTATAAGTACTTTTGTCGAAAGTGTCACCTTGTGGGCCAGAGTAGTGTATTGGTGCTTTTACCTCACTTCATTTTCGAAAGTAAAACTAAAAAAAGGCAAATCTGTAAACAATTCAACTATTGAAAATTGGGTAACACCTTGAAACAATTGTCCAGCACTCAATAACATTCTATTGAAGTAAACCAAGTGTTTTTATTGAAATTCAATCAACTTATCTCATAATATTTGTGTATATTATCGTGTATATTTCACTCAAATAGATGGAAAACCGTATCAACTGAATGAGAAGAAGCAGCTCCTTTTTTCCATTTTATCATTGGGCTCAGATTCTAAATTTTCTTGAAATTATATTTTGATAACAATTTGTATCAATTGTGCGATTACACAAAAAAAATGGAAAAACCTTAGTTGTTTATAATGCTTCGACAAGATATTGGTTTAACTGGAGGTGCAAACTCATATTTGAAAAATAATTGTTAATTTTCACCTTAATTGTTTCATTCGTAAATATTGTAATATATTTTCTTTTGAAAGCACTCTTTCTGTTCATTAACAACTCATTCACATCTTTAACCCTAAGATACATTAAGTTTTTAGAAGTAAATACACATCATGAACAAAATTTACGACAGAAATTCTCTATAGAAGAAAAACTCTTCTTTAGAGTAGGTATCGTAAATATGCAACAGTGCGATACTACCCATCATCCATTATGTACTGCTTAATGCATCATGAAGTAGGCTATCAAAAAGCTGAGAAAAGGTACTTTATACACTACATGAAAAACTGTCTGAATGATACATATTGCATATTCAATTTTTTCAATATTCAGCAGGTCTGGTGCTTTCCCGCTTTCGGCGATGACATGAAAAGCGGCGAAAGAACTTGAACTCTGTGTGCATGCCAAACAGGCAAAGCAGAGAGGTATTGAGGAAACCTCACTTTGATCGACACCTCCTTTCTTTGATGTCGATTGCTTTCAGTTTTGTATTGGCCGATACTAGAACGTTGGTGTCGTTATTATCTTATGTTCGCTTTAGTCATGGTAAAGTAGTTTATTAGCGTTATGGAGTTCCATCTCCTAACGTTTGTATTAGATGCTGTCATCTGTTCTGGACATTTCATGAATTGTTTTCAAATTGCGTGGACAGATTGTTGAAAATTGAATGTCGCTACCTGAAGACTGAAACTGCAGAATTGTAATAGAATTCTCGGACATGAATCAAATGATGCATCATCACAGTATTTGCTATAAATCAAAAAAAAATTGAATTGTTCAAAATATTGTAAATCTAGCTGGTCTGGCGAACTTTGTACGCCTATCTATTTTTTTTCAATGTTTCGAAAATCTTTTACTATTTTGTGCCATCCTATTTATGCTATTATTATTTATTATCTTCATGGAAATAGCCATGAACTGAGCAAAAAAAAAATACTTCCAGTAAGTTCGAAGCAGTAGGATTATCAATAATTTGATTCATACACACGTATGATGTTTCGAAAGTGATCAACCTGTCAATTCTGTAGTTGAACAGAATGTTCCTAATTTCGTAGCAAGTACTTCTTTCATATATCTCATCATTAATTATATATAAGATATATTGCTAGGTACGAGTCAAAAAATGTTTAGAATCTGGTCCATTTCCGGAAACTAATGAATGTAATGGCTGTGGTCTCCGTACCAATGGCGTCAATTTGACGTTCATTACCGTTCGTGGACACTCTCTGGGAACTTAATTTTTGAACTTAAATGCCTTGAAATATTGGCACACAACTTCGAAAAGTCCAATAACATAAATTCGCTGTGAACTGTAATCTATTTCCACATTATAATGGAATGCAGCTCGATGGGTTAAACATCTCTATGTCGTTGATTTCGATTCCATTCAACTTCATTCCGAGCTGCGAGTTGCTTGTCAGTTTGACTCGCTCGTGTATATCTTTGACTTGCACTATTACGAGTTCTGCGACTTGAGTTTGTACGTCTACTTGCTGGCATTTTCAAAAACGAAAATTCAACTGTGAAATGAATTAAACTATGTGTATATATAGATATAGATATATTCAGAAGGAATTATTGGGTTTTTTGGTCCTCAAAATTATTTATTAAAAATCTTCAGCACATTACGTTTCGGTCCATTTTTTGGGCCTTTATTTATTTTTTTAATTTGGACAGGCATGTTTTTTATTACACGATCAAAACGTACCACGCAAAACAAAAACAATTCTCATAAGTATAATATGAAACAATCTTCAAATGAAGAAAGGTTACCAATAATTATTACACTTTTAATAGAGAGTTATGTTAATTTTCACTCGATGCGATGTCGTTCACATTCGGACAAAGACTAATTTTCGTTTTACTACATCTGTTTCTCCGGTGTCACTATGCGCATAGGATGTTGTTATAGATTTTACTAAGACCTTTTATATCTATCTTGTGATTAATGGCATCGGGGTTTTTTTATATACATCATTTCATGATATTCTCGTTTTCTCTTGTTATATTCGGATTTTAGAATTTTTGCTTTGGTGAAGTCAAATCTATGATTCAATGCCTGTTCGTGTTTTTTTCAATGCAGTGGTGTTCTTGTGATCATATTTGTGACCATTTAGCCTGTTTTGTAGGTGTTGGCTGGTCTGTCTAATATACACTCCTGAGCAGTCTTGACAAGGTATCTGATATACAGTGTGTGTCTTTTTATTGTTGGGTATGATGCTCTTAAGTTTACTAAAGACACATTGTAGCAAATTATGCCCTTTATGACATAATGTTATGCTGTGTTTTTTGAAAAATTTATTTAGGTTTTCCGATAGATTTGGAATATATGGCAAAGGTAGAAATTGGTTATCAGTTGTATTTTTAGTTTCATTCGTTTCGTTATTTATTTGATGTGTTAGGTGTTTTTTACATCTTTGTTTAAAAATTGCATGAACTAGTTTTTTAGGGTATGAGTTATGATATAAAACTTGTTTAGCCTTATCAATTGCCTCATGTAGGTAGCTTGGATCGCTGAGCTTTATTGCCCGGTCTACTAAACCATTTATAACCGCCTTTTTTGTGGAATGTGGTGTTGTGGATTGAAATTGAGCTAACGTCCCGACCACGTTGATTTTGTATACCATTTTGTTTCTAGGTTGTTATGGCTGTGGAATATCGCCATGTCAAGAAAATTAACTGATTTTTGCTTTCGCATTCTATTGTAAATTTTAACTTCTCGTAGTAACTGTTGAATTGTTCCAATATATATTCAGTTTGATTTTTTGGTACTGCTGTTATGCAGTCATCAACATAACGGTAGAAAAATGGCACATGAAAATTTGATTTTGGGATTACCTTATTTTTCAGGTCTTCCATTACTATCTGCGCAACGATGCTTGATATTGACGCTCCCATAGCACAACCTTTAATTTGTTTAAAACAGGTCTTTTCATTCATAAAATAAGTTGATGTAAGAGTGAGTTTGATAGCTGTTGATAACTCATTTAGTGGGATATAGGTGTATTCTTTTATATCATCCCACTTATTCTCTATTACATGCATAACAGTCTCAATTGTAACGTTTGCATATAAAGATATCACATCTAATGATACAGCAACATGGGAGTTTTTTAATTTTTCTTTGAACGTCCATGAATCTTTTATGTAGTACTCATTGTGATATGCTATGTTTGACAAAATATTTTTTAGATACTTAGATAGGTTGTTAAAAGGTGATTGTATACATGACACAGGTCCTAGTGGGATTCCTTCTTTATGTAATTTTGGCAACTCATAATTCTTGGAGGTAATGAGTTTTGTATAGTGAGTTTTTTTGCTGCAATCGGTGAAATATAGGCTTTGTTTTCCCACTCTTTATCAGTTCATTATTTTTTGTTTGTTTTGGTAGGTAGCTGTGGGATCACGTTCAATTTCTTCACGCTCGAGACTTCAGTCACCATTTTCAGTCTTGAAGATGAGCTCACGCTCGAAACATGTTGACGAATTGATATCGTTAAATATAATCGTGAACCATTAAGCCCTGTGTTTAATTTTATTTAATATATTATTTTGTTTCTCTTGGTATGCTAACTGATTTGCTATCATATGCACTGAAAGAGCTCAAGATATTTCAAATCAAATACACATTATTTTTTAATTTCATAGAATTGCGTATCCTTCACTGAATTCTCGAAGTAAAACTATTAATTAGAATTATTTCATTTTATATTTTCAATAGACAATAAAGAAAATCAGAAAATTTGTCGAAGGACTTGTCAAATTCTCCAACCAACAGAGCGCCAACAGTTTACGAGTATAATGTAGTGGCTATGTGTAGTTGCTTCTGTACGGCAATTTATAGTACGCGTCACACAAACCAAAATATCTACTGTTTATTGGGGACAGTAATCCATCAATATAGACAGAAGACACTGGTCTCAATTGTGCCATCGCTTAGACCGATTGCGATCAAAACCGTAGAAGTGCTTTTTCGTTTAATCGGAGTTTTTTGTAAAAAATCCCAATTTCTACACAATTATATGGTCTATACATTCATGATTTATCTTATTTCAAAATAAGCAAGTACTATTGAATCTGCCTATCTACCAATTAGGTACACTTACCACCTCAAGTCTACGTTGAATCATAACGTTGTAGATATAATATCTATTACATATTGTAACGAATCGATGATACCATTATATCTTTTTTGAGGTCAGCAATGGAAAAACTGTTAGCTCATACATTGAAAACAAACAATGGATTTCTTATCCATTGAAAATCCATTGAAAACAACTTTGAATTTGTTGTTTTGTATGTAACTTGATAAGTATGTTACAAGTAAATTTAAAGCAGAATCGAGTAGTTCTCTCTATCAATTAGCAAGGTCAGTAGTCAATTTTTTCGACCACCATATACCAAAAAAAGATTTGGTCTGAACCCAGAGTTCGGTGCTGCCGCATGCAATATCTGGGTTCATATAGATTTGAAATATGAATTTTTAGATAAGTCTTATAAATTTTTGTATACTCTCCTAAAGGTACTGTGTAAGTGCATATGATACGTAAATGCTTTGTAACATATCAGTTATATTAGTATTCAAACCAAAGGCTCTTAAAATATTGCTCATCATACTGAGGAAAAATTACCAATGAAAACTAGCTAATAAGGAAAATATTCATTTTCATTGAACTTCGATCAAATATTAGCAACATGTAAATCTCTCAAGTCGAAAACCAACATTAATTTTCCATTTCATTTAGTTAACATAGTGATTCATTTAAAATAATATGGCTATGAGAAACAATTCTCAAGTATTTGGATTGTCAGAAGATGAAACGGTGAATATTCGATAGGAACATCATCACTCGTAGGAGCTAGAAACTTCCCGCAAGTTTCTTGGGTACAGTTTCGAGAGAATTGCGAAACCCACCATTAATATGAGTAGACACGAAGGAATGAAACGTATCTTCGGTATTATCTAGGAACGAGGACCGCGCTGAAAGTGTTTCTCGAGAACATAATCAGAAACGCCCTAAACCGAACATATCTAGAAAAAACCTTTTACTGTTGTGGCTGCCGTGAGTGTCATACCAGCACTCAATATTTTCATCTACAGATATGTTAAGGAGTGTAGACATTTGAATGAACAGCTAGTGTTTTTTTCTGTCATGTTATAATAATAATAATAATTTTTATTCAAGGTTCTCGTGATACAATTATGTAGGTCAAATAAGAGTATTCTAATTTTAACATTTACATCATCAATTTTGTTCCCTAAACAAAGATATTTCATTTTCTCCGTAGCCTGTGGTGAGTACGAGAATATATATTCTGCAATATTTGAATACATACACACATATCAAGGTATCTATTTCAATAAGTAGAGAAAAAACTCATCAATATGAAAAGTTAATAATGAAATTGTGGAGAAGCGAATAACAATATTATAAAAATGTGTAACAATATTACATTTTGTTTTACAACCATTTTAGCTTTCGAATGTTTACCAGTTGAAGAATGATATATCTGTGCTTTGTTTTCATCCAGTCCTTTTGAAGATTTGAGCAGATTTAAATTTTCTGATATCTTCTTTATGATGGATTTTCAGCAGCCATTTTTGTTGAATTTCGAGCTTTTTTATTAGTGTATCATAGGCACCACCCCACGCAACAATACCATATCGTATCAGACTCCGCCAGAGCTTTTAAATTATTATTAGATATTTTACGTCTAGAATAATTGAGAGTTCTTTAAATTTGGATATTAATCCTTTGAGCTTAACAATTAAGCTTCTGACGTGGGAATCCCATTTAAGGTGCGAATCCAGCATAATTCCTAAATATTTACATTCGTTTGTGGAAGGAATGGTAATGAATTTTCTGCTATTTCAATTCTTATCAGTGGTTCATTTTGTGGAAGTAAGTATTTATATGCAGCAAAAGGAATATATTTCGTTTTATCTATATTGATAGTTAAGAGGTGATGCTTTAGCCATTTATAGGTATTTACAAAATCAGATTCAGCTTTGGCTTTGATATCTCTCCAGTTTGCTCCTGAGTAAACTATCGTAGTATCGTCAGCAAAACTGTTTATTGTACCTCCACTCTCCGACAACAATAGTTAATTCATATAGATTGTAAATAGAATTGGACCTAATATTGTTCCCTGAGGTTTCCCATATTCAATCATTCTTGTATTACTGAACGTATTGTTCACCTTCACTGTTTGGTTGCGATTTGATAAGTAGATTTTGAATGATCTAAGATGGACACCATTAATTCCAATTTTCTCTAGAATGCTCAAAAGTGTTGTATGTTCAACAGTGTCGAACGCTTTTGCAAAGTCTATTAATATTCACAAGGCAACGTCGCTATTGTTGAAAGGTTTATAAATATGCGTCGTTAATTCAATAACAACGTCTACAGTGGACTTATTTTCTTGGAAGTCAAATTGCATGTCAGAAATAATCATATTAATTCTCAGAAAAGTTTGTAGGCTACTTTTTATAACTTTTTCAACAATTTTCGATAGAATGGGATACTAAGGACACAGGTCTGTAGTTTCCACATCGTCATCTGCTAACACCTTTATGTAAGGGCACAATGACCGTTTTTTTTGGAGACGTTGAAAAATTTCCCGTTTTGAACATCATGTCAACCGTGTGCACACTGGTGAAGTTAATGAATGAATTCCAATTTTCAGAGCCCCTGAAGATATACCGTCAATTCTTCTACTCTTTCTTTCTTTGAGATTCAAATTTATGTTGACTACTTCTTCGTCAGTTGTGGGCGTGAGAGAGGCGTAGATAGGCGTATAAGTTGCATGTAGTAATCACTTTTAGCATGTTTTATTAAGAGATGTGTAGTTTTCTGCAGGTTCTGAATTATCACCAGTTATGTCATTTTTATCTCGTTCCCATGCTTTGTGAAGTTCGTTTCTAGTATTGATCAACCTCAATAGGCTATTTGTTGTCCAGGGTTTTCTTTTCTTTATATTTGACTTCATATTCACATAATTTAATATTATCTTTTATTTTGTCAACCAGTGCATCTGTTAACTCATCTTCCATTTCATAAAATTCAGTTCAATCAGGCTCTTCCATTTCATAAAGTTCAGTCCAATCTTCCTTTGCTAAATGGTCTTTGAGTTTTGCATAGTTGATGTTAGCTTTCTCTTTTTGGTTGAGGGATACTCTTAACCCGATTTTACAAAAAATAACGACTGAGAAGTGATCAGTTACATGCGACTTAATTATTATCGGTGTATATTCTTTTTCCCCTTTTCATCAAAATGTTTGTCTATACATTACGAGCTGTTTTTTTGAATTTCAGTAGGTTTATTGATAACACTGATTAAATTCTCCTCTGTTAGAAGATTGAGGTAATTCATATACATATAATATTTCCAGTCATTCAAAACGGTTACGAAAACTGTTTTCAAAATTTGCACAGTTTTATTGAACAATTGTACGTTTCACCATTACTTCGGACATCGTAATGGTAATACGTAAGTCACAATTTTTTAATAAAAGTGTGTAAATCTAGAAAATAGTGTTTTCGTTACCATTCTAATTTTGAAATAGATTTACATCTAGTAACGGCCGTGAACGTTCAAAAATTCGTTAATTTGAATAAATAGTTTATATTTCAAATATTGAAAGTTTATCAGACTATTTTGAATAGGCACATTCGATCGTTAAAACCTTTGAATGTTCATTTTGGTAAAAGATGGTTCTTCAGGTGTCGAGAAAATAATTTTCAACTTAAGACGTAAAAGAACACTTTTAATTAAAAAAATGATCCTTTAAAATTTTGTTTCATCAATAGAATGACTACAATTGTACCGAATCATTCTAAGAATATCGTTTTTTGTGTAACTTCAAATATATGATACTCAAACGTATCAAATGAAAATATACTGAAAGAAAACAAATAAGGAACAGTCAACCTAAAAAATTATAATAGTATTGAAAGAATTTAGATGCTACCCTTGATTGAACTCATGGATAGGCACAAAGTGACCAAAAACAATTTTGAGGAAACTTTATTAATATTAAGAACGATATACATACATTTATTACTTTTTTATAATGTTCATAGCAGTTAAAAGTATGCTTATAAGCATTTGATATTTATGGAATTTGATTGAAATATTTTCGGTAATTTTTTTTTCAATTTCAAGTTTTTAAATGTTTTCTCACTGGGAATTACACTTTTTTCTGTTAGAACGAGGCCTCATAAGGTTTGAATGTATGCAAATCCTGTTTTTCTCTTTTGGGAAATTCATTGACCATTAAATTAAGCATTAAATAACAGAGGTTATTAGAAATATCAATAGGTCTTTCATCGCTTCATTCTATATTCCAAATGAACAATAGAAACGCTTTAACAATCGATTAATATAAAAACTTAATGTAAGTGAGAAAATAGTTCATTATGTTCATTATCCACATTAGTTTTTTCTTCTCACTTTTCATAATTAGCATTTTTATCATCATATGTGTTGATAAAAGTACCAACGGACTGAAAAAATTGAATTATATAAAAAAGAATAGCATGAATTCGGACAAAATTGATCTGCTGTAAATTCACTTTAATAATAACCTTTATTTAGCATAATTATGCTGTTTACTATTTCTTAGGTACCTATCTGTTATCATAAAACGAAGATTAATACTAAGTAAAATAATGATACATTTGCATTGAAAATCATAACACTTTTTTTATTAATTTCAATTTCTCACAACTTGTAAACGTTTTTTTGGTTTAATTTTTTGAACATCTAAATCGAAAAGCTTTTATTTCATTGCATGATGGACCTGTAAAATCATTCGACCGGTTGATGCTATACGACTTACAGAATTATCAATAGAGTGCCATACCAGATAAGTATAATAGTCATATACAACTTACAAAAACCAGAATCCGAAAATAAAACACAACAATAACTTACATCAGAAATGGCCATAATGGCAGTAAGAAAACGATGATAAATTACACAAAGGATGAGTTAAATAAGGTTATTACGGTAATTGCGAAATATTTTTGGTTTAGAATGAAAATGATTAACGTGACCATTACTGTTTTGGCTCAAAACAGGACCTTGTACTGTTGAAAACACTTTTACTACATTAACACTTTTATTGTTCTTTATTAAGGAAGGTTGATTTAATGAATAAAAACACTAAGCAAAATAATTTTTCAACTAGTTATTTTTATATTTATTAGACGAACAATTTGCTTTGATAAAGTAAGTGAAGATTTCAGAAAAGAATACAATTCAAGGCACTTTTCTTTATATTATCTTAAACTATCAACATCGCTTCCAAAAATGGGATATTTCACTGGGTTCTTTCAGAAGTTCATAATTTGTTCCTTATTCCACCCAGCGAGCTTTCGTAGAAAAATTTCGATCATTCCATTGGGTTGTTTTTCGCTTCGTAATATTGAAACAAATAAATGAAAATTCGTCAATTATTTCCGAGTCTTCATAACAATCAATATGTTTAATGCTTTGTGAATGTGCCCATATTTGCGGCTTGTTTTATAAAATTCGGCCGCCGTACTTTTCACAAATATTGTAATCAGTGTCGGTGATGTTGACTTTCAATTTCGCCAATAAACTAAGAACTCTAAAAGGAAGAAACTGATTCGTCTGTTTCCCAGCCAAATTGTCTTTTAGTTGACTGATTTTTTATGCAGCTTAAATTGATGATAAAAGTTTACTCTCATAAACAGCAGACAAACTTTCTGTACATTTTGGTGAAAATATGATGATGACTATGTAGAAAAGACACAATTCTGATGCGTGATTTTGGATAAAGTTTTTTGATAATTGGAGACATTTTCAACTTCAAATTGTCAAGTCGACAGAATTTCTACACCATTTTGAAAAACGGGACATTTGCGCGCCCCGGGGTTATATTTGGGAACAACGGTCTTCTGGTCATGTTAAGGAAGACTTGCAATAACAACAACAGTTGATATGATCTAAGCTTTCATTAATCGACATTACCATGCTTAAAAAATCGGATTGCATTTATTTAATTTAGAAATAAGAGGAAATCGAAAAGTGATTAGAGAAGTAGGGGAGACCGGGGATGGTTAGCTATAGGGACAGGTAAACTAGGCAACAATAACTCGCCACTGTCACGTGTATTTATCAACTAATCATGGAAGACCCCCTGCGGTCCGCGAACTTGTGCGAAGTGAGGCGCCGCTGTCTCGTAGCGTTCTTGAATGGCATCACATGTTGTATTTTTGGGCTCTTTAAGTAATTTTTTTGCTCGAAAATTTTTTTGTTTTTATGCCTATTGAACAGTTCGAAACACTCTTGTTGTTATGCCAAATATAAATATGATAGTTTCATTCTATATAATACAGTATAGCTTCCATATTAGTGCCAGAGTTTGCAAACTACACCAAGATAAAATTCAAAATGGCGTCAGGGATTGCTTGACAATTTTTTTTCGGGGTAGGTAGACTAATTAGTCAACCAACTTCTTTAAAATAAGTATAACATTTGTCACTTATTTTAAAGAATTGTGTGGGATACCTAATTGTTCATATGCATTATCAATGTAAACACTATTATGGTCTTCTCTCACATACTAAATCACAGTTTTGTATTCTTGAAGAAAATGAGGACGTACAAAAAGATAATAATAGCATAAACGCCACATCAAAAAAATACCAAATTGCCAACAAAACGTTTATGCATTATCAATGTAAATACTATTATGGTCTTCTCTCACATACTAAATCACAGTTTTGTATTCTTGAAGAAAATGAGACGTACAAAAAAAAATCTGAAAGAGGTGTTGTATCAAAAGATATCCTAGAAAAAGCTTGTCACGAAGTAATCTTCGATAATAATAGCATAAACGCCACATCAAAAAAATACCAAATTGCCTACAAAACGTTGCATCGATATGTTAGTAAACTTTAAAAAAACTTGAAAGTAATCCCAACCTCAGGAGAGCTGATTTGACTCTGGGCACAGCGGTGTACATAATAAATTGGCAGATATTTAACGATGACGAAGAAAATAAGCTTGAAGCTTATTTGAAGACGGCTGCTGACATTTATTTTGGTTTAACACCGTATCCGACACGCAAGTTTGCATTCGAATACGCAAAAAAAAATAATAAAACTGTACTGGAATCCTGGAATACAAAATTAATGGCAGGCGAAGATTGACTCGGTAATTTTTTTTGAAACGTCATCCCTCGTTATCAGTTAGATCATCAAGCTACAAGTCTGTCGAGAGCTACTTCGTTTAACAAAAATTGTTTTATTTTATACTAATCCTCCGTATTTATACTAATTATTGCCTAGGTCAACCTACCCCATCCTTATGGTCAATCTACCCCGTATATGGGGTAGGTTGACCAAGCGTCAGGGGTTTAGAAAATCAACTAAATAAGTATAATACCGAGAAATATATAGGTTATGGAATAGTACTTTGGGTACCTGAATGGTTCTTCTATTTGTCCCAACTCTTGTTTTTTTATATTAAGTTAAACATCGGAAATATACAAGCACAAGTCAAAAGTTGGTCAACTATCCCCGGTCTCCCCTACGTAGACAAGCAGAAAAACTTCTGATGAATTACAGCATAAAAATATAATTTGGAAAGATAAATATATAAGATAATAAACTAGCATAAACTGATTCAGGAAGCGGAAACGATGACAGAAACAACGAAAACAAAACCATAATCATAGCAACATATATGAATATATCGAAAACAAATGAAAGATTAACACCAGATAACTAAAACAAGAGAACACTGGCAGAGTGAAAAAATTGAACATTCAAAGTAAATATTTTCGGGGACGCGAATTTTCAAAATCTGACTGTTTTCATACTCAAAATTTCAAATTCAAACCAAGTTTATAAATACTTCATAATTTCTGGTAAGATATTCGAAATTAAAGCTTTTTTTAGATTAACACAATTTTCAAATATTTTCGGACTTCATATAGAACAGAGTTGAAAATTATCATATGGGATATCCTTTGCAAGCATCAAACCTTTCGGATATCATTGATTTCTAATCGATGTTTCAGAAAATTTTCGTCATTCAATGGAATAATTTTGTGTGTAGTGATCAAACTGCTTTCGACTTTTGAAATGTTGGTTATATTTTTATGTAAGTGATTTCGTCGCGAAAATTCAAATTTGACTTAAAAAAATTGCAATTAAATTTTTTAATTCAAAGAAACAGTTTTGTTATTTTCAAATTGAAGTCAACAGCTCTCTCAAACACTATCTTTTGAGAATGGGGTAATACCCAAAAATTGTCAATTGTAATTAGCTTGATGTTATAATTATTGCTTGGAACACTAAAAGCAAGTGTTCAATATAAGAAATGATATTTTATGGGAGAAGTTACATCCTCGTTTCAAAATTTATGTCACCAGAATGTCAATTTTTTATGTTTCCATGTAATTTCCATGAAAGGTCCGTTGAAATATCAGGTGTAGTTAATATTGTGTTGTTAATCAGTCACGGAATGTTATATTCAAATTACTGTTACCATTTCAATATCTAATTCAGGAAAATTCACCCAATTTATCATATGAGAAAAAATTAATATTCTGCGTGTTCACATAAATTGTATCAAGCGCTAACTTTACTTCCACTTTCACTGTAACGGTAATTATAATTGCTACCATAGTTATCTGTACTGTTAAAAATAACATTTTCAACATACATTCTGCGATATTCATATCGAAAAGTGGCAATTTGTAAACGTAGAAGTGCTATTGAGATTTTTATTAATTGTTTAACTACTTAATGATATAATACAAACAAGCGGTTAATGTTATAATGTTAGAATTAATATACCCTGTTTACTCAATTGATAGTAGATATCTGTAATGGACAGATATAGAAATTTACATTTATTCATGTGTAATTTTGATTTCAATAGGTAATAGCTATATCGATGTTTTGGGTCAGTGGTTTGCATTTATTTGAAACGCAGATAACTTTAATGTGTATTAACTATAACTAAATTGAAAACTATTGATAAAACTGGATGAATTGAAAACAAATTAATCATTTAACCCTCAAACGATATTATTTGGAACTAGAATATTGTCCAGTGAAACTAAAAAATTGTGCAATTTCACGATTACGTATAAATATTTTGTGAGATATTGACTTAAGCGTTAGAAGGGTCGAGTAGGCTATTTACGTAAGAAGTATTAGAACTGTGGTCGCCAACTCGTCGATGGAGAGCTTCTGGCAGCTCGCAAAGGAATTCTGATGGCTCAGAGCATATTTTTAATCTTAAATGTTTATAATATATGAGTTTATATGTATAAGTAATAATCGTTATTCCCTTAGCTTATTTTCGGTGTAACCAGTTATTGAAATAGATGCACTTGGGTATATTACAACTATACTGATGTATTTCATTTGGGTTGGCTTACATCCCTTATGACTATGTAGCTCACTGTTCATTTCAGAATTGACAAAGTAGCTCGCCACATTGAAGAATTGGCGACCGCTGTGTTAAAGGGTTTAAACATTGCGCTAAAATAACAATCGTACAAGTGGCGTAGAGTTTATATAAAGTCAACCTGTCACTTGTTCTTGACGTATTAGTTGTAGTAAGAAACGTATTTATTATAATTTATAGTACGTTATATAGCAACTAAAGATCGTTTCTGAATTTTTAAATAAGTCTGTTAGTTGTTAAGTTGAAATATTTCTAGTTAATAATGAATCATCCTGTATATAATTATCATCCTATATATAGGTTGTTTTTTTAGAGGTATAGAACTTTAAATTGCAATAAAACAACGATAGATCATTCGATTGACAAGAATTTTTCTTCATTCGAAATATAATCTTGTGGCATTACATTTTAAATATGACTTCTGGCATATGACCGCCACGGCTGGCTCGGATGTAGTCCAATCTGGACGTCCAATTATCGATGACTTTTTCAACATTTGTATATCGACAATAACACGGCGAATATTGTCTTCCAAATGGTCAAGCGTTTGTGTCTTATCCGCATAGACCAATGACTTTACATGGCCCCACAGAAAGTAGTCTAGCGGTGTTAAATCACAAGATCTTGAAGGCCAATTCACAGGTCCAAAACGTGAAATTAGGCGGTCACCAAACGTGTCTTTCAATAAATCGATTGTGTCACGAGCTGTGTAACATGTTGCGCCGTCTTGTTGAAACCACAGCTCCTGGACATCATGGTTGTTCAACTCAGGAATGAAAAAAGTTAGTAATCATGGCTCTATACCGATCACCATTGACTATAACTTTCTGGCTATCATAGTTTTTGAAGAAGTACAGAACAATGATTCCACCAGCCCATAAAGCGCACCAAACAGTCAGTTTTTCTGGATGTAACGGTGTTTTGACATACACTTGAGGATTATCTTCACTCCAAATGCGGCAGTTTTGTTTGATGACGTAGCCATTCAACCAGAAATGCGCTTCATCGCTAAACAAATTTCGCGCGATACGTATTCCTCACCATTATTTTAGAAATAAAATTGCACTATTTGCAAGCGTTGTTCAGGCGTGAGTCTATTCATGTTGAATTGCCAAACCAAACTGAGAATAAATCACTTCTCAGCTTTTAAATCGGTCGCCATCTTCAACAGTAATGCCAATTTAAAGTTCTATACCTCTAAAAAACACCCGTTATAATTTTATCCTGGATAAATTTTTGGTCACCAATTATTCAAAAGCAGTATAGCAGAGCTGGCTATGAGAAACATGAACATGTTGATCTCTCCATGATCTTTCAAGGGATAAATGGTAGACAATATTGAAATCGGTGCCCACGTTCATTGGAAACGTAGCTTGGAATTGGAATATCTTAAGTGATAGGGACGTGTGAAACTTTCAATGTTAGATGTATTCATGTGCATTATATTGGTTACTGAGATTGGTGATATATAATAAGACTGGAGATAGTAATTATGCATTATATACGCATACGATTTAACGGTATATTTCTGTCTTATGATCCATAAGGTAATTTGAGGAGTGAAGTCGATGCCTTTTTTTTGTTTGACGTACGTGATTGAGGAGAGCATGGTGGCTCAAAACAGTACTGCCTTACGTTTCAAATAAACTCTGCTATAAGTTTGTTTTGAGAAATTCGTAAAAAAATTTTATCGAAAGAAAGTTATAGTATACCTTTGATATTGAAGCACACATGAGCAATTAATACAGAATCTTTTTCTTGCAGTCGATTTCTTCATATATATATATATATATATATATATATATATATATATATATATATATATATATATATATATATATATATATATATATATATATATATATATATATATATATATATATATATATATATATATATATATATATATATATATATATATATATATATATATATATATATATATATATATATATATATATATATATATATATATATATTATTATTATTATTATTATTATTATTATTACGATTATTCTCCATGAGGAGAGCAATTGAACTTGAATTCGAAATTATGAGGACTTTTGCTTCTTTTTCGCTTCATGCTCTCTGAATGCTCTCTCTTTCGTTCATCTGTCCATTTTACTCTAGGTTGACAATTTGATTTTTGCTCAAATTTCACATGCATGTGCAATTTTATAATCACACTCAGTGCGATCTTCAAGATTTTTTATATTGATCTGTTGTAGATCCTCTTGGACCTCTTTTAGCCACTCTATTCCGCATTTACTATTCATAATTATATTGAGAAGTTTCTTCGGTATTCTGGACTGTTTCATTCTGTAGACATGTGCATAGAACTTTGCTCGTCGTTTTCTGATTTCTTCCGTTATCGTATTTGTCTTTTGATACAGTTTATTTTGAGGTCTTTTCATCCAAATACCGTTTCTATTGATTGGCGATTGGCCCGTAAATCTTTCTGAGAATTTTTCGTTGTTGTTTTTCTATTTCTCTAATTCTTGAATTGCCGCCAATAACCATTGTTTCAGCTGCGTAGATTGCTTCTGGAAGAATAGTTGTGTTATAATGCCTCAATTTGGCGCCTCTCGAAATGCACTTTTTGCTTTTTTATATATATATATATATATATATATATATATATATATATATATATATATATATATATATATATATATATATATATATATAAACAATTATATAAATATATAATTGTTGTGGGTTATAGGCAAAATAAGAGGCCACTATGAATAGATTTTATCCAATTTGTCTGCCTGGTCTATATTTCGACTGTGTTTACAGTCTTCATCAGGACTCTGAAAAAGATGTTTATACAATTGTACTGATGAAAACTATGATTTACAACTTACGGCTAACTAGGTATAAAAGTTATGGCCAAAAACCATCAAACAAGAAAGTGTTTCTTAAAAATAAGCTGAATTAAATTATAGATGTAAAAATATTCTTATGTACCTACTAACTAAAAACAATGATAGGTGAATAATAGAATAAAAATGACAGGAACACAGAGAGACATTGACAATGAAAACCGACACAGAGGCGAGAGAGTAAAATCACCGTAGTAACAAATGTCATATTACACACGTAACACATAAAAGTCTAATGAGATTGAATTCTCGCTTAACTCTTGGTGAAACATAATTGAATATTAAAATAAATTAAACTCTTGGCTTAATGTTTCACGATTTATTTAACAATATGTATAGTCAACATGTTTCGAGCGTTAGCTCATTTTCAAGACTAAACTACTATAAGAGATGTACAACAAATTTATATCTACAAAATGGATTTGAGTAGGGAGGATAGTTGAAAATCTAATTGTTCATTTACAATTTCTTCTTTTCTCTTCCAAGAACTGCTAATTTCAATTGCTTCCAGAAGGTCTAAACGTTTACCTTTATTACCTGAGTGTAGGCATTTAGTTTTATCATAATCTATGAAGTGATTAGAGCTAATACAATGTTCTGAGAATCCAGTTCTATTAACATTGTACAAAATCGACCTTTTATGTTCATCAACCCGAGTTTTTATTCTTCTACCTGTTTGGCCGATATAAAATGCTGGACATTCATTACAAAAAATCTTATAAATACCGCTTTTGTCTTCAACATTTGTCTTTTCTTTATTATTCACTAAAAGTGACTTAATATTCCTTTTGTTTGTACAAATGGTTTTAATTTCTCTCTTCTTTAATCTTTCGCAAATTTTTTCACTCAGATGAGGTATGAAATTAATAAAATGATATTTTTGTTCGTTTTTAATAATTTTAGATGGATAAATTGAATCTAAAAGAATTTTTTGTTGTTTTTTTCTTATAAGATTATCTATTATATTTTCGTCGTAACCGTTATTTTTCGCTAAAAGTTTCAAAGTTTTCACTTCTTTGTTGAAATTTTCTTCTGAAAGCGGGATAGTCGTGAGTCTATGTATAAAAGAATAAAAACGTTTAGACCTTCTGGAAGCAATTGAAATTAGCAGTTCTTGGAAGAGAAAAGAAGAAATTGTAAATGAACAATTAGATTTTCAACTATCCTCCCTACTCAAATCCATTTTGTAGATATAAATTTGTTGTACATCTCTTATAGTAGTTTAGTCTTGAAAATGAGCTAACGCTCGAAACATGTTGACTATACATATTGTTAAATAAATCGTGAAACATTAAGCCAAGAGTTTAATTTATTTTAATACATAAAAGTCTATTAAAGTTGTGAGATGTCTGCGAAGTTGCGAAGGTTACCTGAAAATCTCACAACTTTAATAGACTTTTATGTGTTACGTGTGTAATATGACATTTGTTACTACGATGATTTTACTCTAGCACCTCTGTGTCGTTTTTCAGTGTCACTGTCTGTCTGTGCTGTCATTTCTATTCTATTATTCACCTATCATTGTTTTTAGTTAGTACATAAGAATATTTTTGAATCCATAATTTAATTCAGCTTATTTTTAAGAAACACTTTATTGTTTGATGGTTTTTGGCCATAACTTTTATACCTAGTTAGCCGTAAGTTGTAAATCGTAATTTTTATCAGTACATTTGTATAAACATCTTTTTCAGAGTCCTGATGAAGACTGTAAACACAGTTGAAATATAGACCAGGCAGACAAATTGGATAAAATCTATTCATAGTGGCCTCTTATTTTGCCTATATTCCACAACAATTGTATTTAAATTACCAGGCAATACTTTTTTTCATTATATATATATATATATATATATATATATATATATATATATATATATATATATATATATATATATATATATATTTGAAGATTGTAAGAATCGTTTGCAAGATTCTCTAACATTTATTCCTTGAAGGATAATGGGGACGTCACATTGTTTCACATAGCCAGCTTGGATATAATGTTCTTTTGATTGATTTTTAAAAAAATTGTTCAAAGCAAGTTATAGTAGTATAATTGTAATATTTAATATTTTCACAAGTACGATAATTTGAGCACGAAAACTACAGAATTCTTGTTCTTGTATTATTTTATTTCTTTCGTGCTTTAAGTAGTCACTTCAGGATACTTTGATAAATGATCAGCGAGCGTTTCAACAACCGCAACCTAGATGGCATTACTGCGCCATATTCGATTTGTGAAATGTAGTATCTCAATTGATGTGTGGATTTCACATGGATGTGTTAAATTTTCAATGTTAGATGTATTCATATGCTTTCCATTGATTCCAAAGATTTGAGATGTACAGTAATCTATGCAATTATATATGCATACGACTTAACAGTAGATTTCTGTCTTTTTTCAGATAGGAGCGTGTTTGAGGATTGAAATCGTTGCCTTTCGTTTGTTGAACATTTATCCGTAGAAGGATAATAAGTTATAGTATTCATTTAATATATAAATATATTAATATAACTATATCTATAAATATATGGGTTATAGATATATTATTCATATTAGATTACATTCAACGTAGATTCATCATTATCTTCCTAATCAAAATATTATAATTAATCATTAAAAACCTCGATATTTATCTTCTCTCTTCATGAGCGATCTGAGGAATGTTAGAAAGAAAGATAAACTCAATTTTATTTATTAATAAAATTAATCACGCGTATCATCGGAATATAACTCATAAATTGTCTATAATAAATAAATATAATAATAAATTACAATTTGAAAAAAAATTACAACTAAATTAAATAATAAAAACTGTTAATGTTCCTATTCTTCTACCTTCAGCAATGATAGACATGGCGATGGCGGATTAACAAGGGTCTCAAAGTTAGACAGGGGCCGAATTAAAGGAAGTCCGACTGTACTCATGAATAGTTATTGCAAAATAATGATCAACTATTATAACTTTTCTGTAAAATACAAAACACATAATTAACAAAAAATCGGCAAGATGTTCCTCAAATCATTAATCACATTAATTAATTTCACTAAAATGTATTTCGAGTTGAGAATTCACTTTCAACACAAAAGCGGTTTAATTGAATTAATTGCGTACCTCTCTTTCGATTGATGTTGAATATAATCGTGTTGTTATTATATTGTACAAGGAAGTTGGAGAAATGATTTCAGTGATCACTCTCAGGCAATGCTCAAGAGTGTTGTTTTGTGAATTATGGATGAAAATAAGATAATTGCTAACAAAAATGTCTTAAGTGAATATGGAAATTGATATTTGTCCTTCTGAAAATAGAATAGATACTTTCAATCATAAAATATTTCATTTACTCGTTTGAAAGATAAAATATTTGATTCGAGAGTTGGTCAAATTGTGAAATACCAAAAATATGCTTTTCATTTGGTTGGAAAATTTTCTCATGGTGCATGTAGAAATGACCTACATGCAGCATTGATGTCTCGTGGTTAAACCTTGTTCCTTTTTTGTGTATGCTCAAATTATTATGTTTGCATATTTATGCCAAATGAATATAAACAGAGATTGCATAATGGTGAACTTTTTCATCGTTTGTAACACAAAAGTTAGCGATAACACATGTAGATATGAGTAGGTTTTTTCCTTGCATTCTATCGCTATTTTTTTTCATTTTAATACAAGTCCTTCACCAGTATATGCCACCATATACTGGTATATATATATATATATATATATATATATATATATATATATATATATATATATATATATATATATATATATTTATATATAATAACAAAAATTTTGTTTTGACCTACATCATACTCAATCTTATGTATAATTTATACACATACATAAAATAAAACAAGAGTTACAATTTCGTATTTGCCTTAATATACATTGTACATTTATTTTTAAAACTAGAGAGATTATTAAGAACTAGAAAAGATGCAGGACTTAACATTCAGTGGACAACTCATTATACATTTTCAAACTTTCATGAAACAAATTATTTCGATAGAAATTCAATACAGAAGAAAGTAAAAACAAAGGTAGGAGCTAACGATATATACTGTTTGCTTATTCTTTAAACCTCCATTTTTCTACTCTCTCCTGCATATATATCATTCAGATCGTCGATTAAAAATTCTCTAAAGGATAAATGATCACCCCAAAGGTAATTGATCAGATCTTCCAACTCGGAAAGTTCATGTTGAAGCCTGAAAGTTGTCAGTTCTTTTGTGTTCTTTCAACTTTAGGTTCGTTCACTTGGAACTTGGATACGTCGCTTTAAATTTTCAGTAGCATTTGATTTTCTACTTGAAATCCTGGAATAATTTATGAATTCTGTGGAGACTAAGTAGGGACTATGAATTATCAAGTGATAATTCGATAATCTTTCAGCAAATTGCATGAATTCTGAGGAATTTGAACCTAGTTTCAATGATAAAAACTAAACGTCAGTTTTTCATCATTGAGAACTTCTATATAAAGCGTCTCAACTAGTTCTATAAATTGTTAACAATAGATTTTTCACCTCAATATGGAAAAATATGATAGAGGACTATTTCGCCAGTAAATACGCGTGCTCAAAACACTACAACTGTTTTGTGCAAATGTTGAAAACGTGGATAGAAAGATAAAGTATTGATTCAAATGAGCATTAGTCACTTGCCACAAATTGAGTCTAGTGGTCTAAAGTGTACATGGCAAAACATTGGTAGCCTGAATAGCAACGACTGAACGCACAATTATATTTAATACATGATCAAGGCACAAAAGTCAAAATAATAACATGGCTTCATTGAAATTTACGTTCCGACGTTATTTTCATTACACCAAAAAGTAATAATCCTAGATCGCAGAGCTATCTGTCATAACTTATTTTCAACATAGATAAATATTTATGTTCTCAGTAGCGTATTTATTTATTTATTTACAAATACACCACTCAACAATAATATCAATAATGATAATGTCAAGTGAGACCTTGACGAAACGTCTGCCAGTTCCCAACAGGCACTCAACAAACCAACGGATGTATTCCCGGAACAATATACCATTATATATATATATATATATATTTATATATATGACAAAAACACAATTATCGGTATAGCCCGCAACTCAATTGGAAGCAGCCGTTGACACGTGTTTCGAGCTTATTGGCCCTCCTCAGAACGGCGTAGCCAAGTTCAAGGTGTACGAACCTGGAGATGGAATCCACAACAAAAGAACACACCTGCAAAGGAAGTCTCCACTGCTAGGCTTCCACGTGAACTCGGTCGTGAATTTGGTCAACGTATCGCCAATGTGGCGACTATTTATCCTTTACGGAGTCTTCAACCGACTAAGTAAATAAGGAGTGAAGAATTTTCTTGCGGTGAAAAGTAGAAATGACAAAAACACAATTATATATAATAAGCTCGAAACACGAGTCAACGGCTGCTTCCAATTGAGTTGCGGGCTATACCGATAATTGTGTTTTTGTCATTTCTACTTTTCACCGCAAGAAAATTCTTCACTCCTTTATATATATATATATATATATATATATATATATATATATATATATATATATATATATATATATATATATATATATATATATATATATATATATATATATATATATATATATATATATAAATTAGTTATTCGTGGGATAGCAGTCAGGTGGTGTCAAATAAGAAGACTCTCTTTTCCTTAACTCGAGCTTTCAAAACTATATTGTTCCTTCATCAGGAGTGCTACAACGTAATATTACAATCAACATGGTGAATCAAACAATAAAAGGGTTAACTTAAGAAATGGAGGTTTATTCTAAAAGGTTGTTCCATAAAATAAACGAAATTTGTACCAGACCGCATGGTTTAGCTCCAATTGATAACCCATCGTGCAGGTTATGTCTGATTGTTACAAAAAAATGACATAATCAAAAGTCAGGTTTGACAGAATGACAGCAAACTACAAAGGAACTGAACACATCCGAACTACGGTATCGAATAAAGCTCCAAAGTTCTATAAGTTCCTCAAAAATCTACGTTAATAACTAAATGTTCAGTCTTAAAATTAAACAACACATGTACATCGATGATAGTAACAGAACTGGCAGCTAACAATACAGAACATTATTAATCCATAACCACCTTTCTTTGAACCTGATTTTATTTAGATTTTCATATTGAAAAGAAGAAGAATTGAAATAGCCAGTTACACAATACATTGACTAGTTAGGGCAATTATTGTTCAGATAAAAGTACAGTCAACCTCGAGAGCAGCCAGCCAAAGGTTGGCTGGCTGCGAGGTTGACTGTACTTTTATCTGAACAATATTTGTGAACAATTGTGCTGGTTCCCGATTCAGATTCACAAATAATTAAGGTTAACGTATTATTTCAGGATAATCATTGCCTTCGAATCAAGATCCTTGGTGACTGCTACTACTGCGTATCTGGTTTACCGGAACCTAGGTCCGATCATTCTCATTGCACTGTGGAGATGGGTCTAGATATGATAGATGCAATAGCAAGCGTTGTGGAAGCCACTGATGTACAACTTAATATGAGAGTCGGAATTCATTCTGGAAGAGTATTATGCGGGGTATTAGGATTGCGAAAATGGCAGTATGACGTTTGGTCTAACGATGTCACTTTGGCTAATAACATGGAAGCTGGTGGAGAACCTGGGTAATTCAATGAATTAGTTTCTCGAATGTTTAATTGTATAATTTCAATTTGATCATTATATTTAATGAAACTTCAGAGCATGTTATAAGGTACCTACTTACTACCTTATGAAATGTTGGTGATAACACCCGCTAGCTCTGAAATTTTGGGAGACGTAGGTATATAAATTCACCTGTTTTATTCGCAATATAGACAGTGAAACTACATAATTTTGTTCAAAATTTCTATTGACAATCTTTTTGAATCAAGATTACAATTATTAATAGAAAATTTCTGAATTCACTAAAAACTAATAAAAAGTAAAGCAGAATCAATTGGGAACAAAATCAATGAGAAAAAAAAAATCGAGATTTAAGATCTATCTTAGATTCGAGATCCAGATTTCTTTCTGCTTGATCAGCAGTAGGAAATCTGGATCTATTTCCACTTTCCAGTTATTCAGATTGGATGTAAATGATGAAATCCCATTGTTAGAGAACCACTCGAGATTTGGTGGAACCTCACGTTTTAACTCCAGGGGATATAGTGAAGCCTCAACTTCAAACTCCAGGGGTTATAGCGAAGTCTTAATTTGAAACTCTCTGTCGCACTCAAAATTTATAAAATATTATATTTAGCAGCTAAAAAACCTGACTTATCAATTCAAATATCCTCAAAGAGAATCCATTATCGTGAAGAATGAATTAATAACCGGAAATACCCCGTACTTACATCGGTGCATTTCGAACTACTATTATTTTATGCGATGCGGTCTTAGCACTTATTTATTTAACCAGTCTAACGTCTTCAAAGCGTTAGAACGTCTTTTAAAATCAATTGTAAAAGATTCTTTGAAGAAGGAATAATTGCCATAGCTACTGGCTATTCTTAGAATATAAATATATATCGGTAAAATATATTAAGGGTACTTTGCAGAAAAGTGCCACTATTGAAGAGACACAACTCATTTGTTCGCTACGTCTATATTTCGGATGATTCTATTCTTCATCAAGACTCTAAAGATCACAATTTTATATAACAATAGATTAAGAAACATCAACACTTACAGCTAAACTAGGCTGCTCATGATTATGAGCAGCCTAGATTATTGAATCTGATTAGATTCAATAATTATTGGATCTGATATCTTGGATTGGATCTGAATATTATAATTGGAATGGGCTGAGTAGAGTGATTAACTTATATGAACATTAAAAATAAGAACAACAGAACGTTGTTTACATCGTCTTTTCCGTACTAAACACATGTAATACAAAACAGTGAGATAGTTTAAAAATTTATATATCGTTAGTAATCTAGAATATAATAATCAAAAAACAACAGAAGTCAGCAGAAAGCTAATGGAAGAGGAAGTTATGTTTCTATTTTGATTATTATACGAGTATTCTTCAAAATGAGACGAGCATTCATCCGTGAACTAATCACAGTTGCTCAGCTAAAAAATAAAAGATTGATAGACCAGAAAAATATATTGTAAGTTTATTCAAACATATCTTGAAATCTAATCTTTTGACTATTCAGAAAAGATACCTTTACAAGAATGATATTTCTGGAAACCATAATATGAAAATAACAGAAACAATTTTTCAAAACGGACAAGCCAGAGAATAGTTTGTCCTATTCTTCCTAAAAACCTAAAACTAGAAAACGTGAATTCACAGTTGTGAAATAAGATGCGGTTAATCTTCTAATTTTACGATAAATAAAATAAAATATTTTTTCAAAATTCTGTAATGAGCCTAATGATATTATTAACATAATGCAGAAATTTCAAACTGAATTCAAATTCAGTTTCAAATGTCCATATATAGGTTATGACAATATTATAACTTGGATTATGGAGGATATAGTAATAAAGGAACACTATCTTTGAAAATAACCAAACGAGCATTCTGCAAACGTACTGAAACCGACAATTTTTCAGGTGAACATCCGGTTCATGGTGTGCTCTTCATATTAATTTCCATTCGCTTTAGATTCAGTGGCACTCATACTGAGTATGAAATGATTTATAGTTTCAAACTACCTATCGAATATGATTTCGAATCCGAACTTATCCAGTTTCTTATAAAAAGACCTACCCTAGTTAACCTTTTAAGTTGTTGTTATTATTATTCATTATCATGGTGATGTTTGAAGATGAATATTGTACTTCTCGCTCCTTATTTTATTGTTTCAGAACTTTGTGGCATTAAAATGAATCTAAACTTTGTTCCAATCTTCTTCATATATTTAGTAAATAGTATTTTCAGCATTTTTTTCAATCTCTTAATCGTCAAACTTAACTGGCATATCTATATGAAGTTTCTAGAATTAATGTCATAATTTCTTTCAGGCGAGTACATATTACTCAGGCTACATTAGACTATTTGAATGGGGAATACGAAGTAGAACCTGGCAATGGAGCTTCAAGAAATCAGTATTTGAGGGATCATTGTGTAACAACTTATTTTATTGTGCCACCAGCTAGACGAAGAAAGGTATTCGATTTAGTTATCTAAAATGCATTCAAATATTTATCAGATTAGTTGAAATAAAATTTATATCAGAATAAGTTGAAAGGTAATTTCTCAGTTATTCGGATATCAATTCATCTTAAATCAAATCGTCTGTTAATTCAATCAAATGTATACTAATCTAGTCCTACATTTCTTCATTCTCAATTCACATGGTAATGTCCTCATACCATGAGTTAAAATATTTTTATTGTGATTTTTTGAATACTATTTTGTCACATTGAGAATAATTAATATCGAATGTTTCTCATTTACCCATAGAAATCTATTCAATCTCTTTTTCGAATTTAAAGTATACTTGAATATCAATGTAAATTACTACCTTATTCAATGGTTTTGATTTTCTGAAACTGAAAAATACCAACTACCCTAAACTAAAAACGAAATAGAGAGAAAACACAGAACTAACAGTTATAGTCAATGTGAAAACTGCACAGTAAGAAAATAAATAGTGGATGCAGTGCACAATTTTCTCAATTCTATAAAGTTATTTCTGATTCTACTAGGGATAGTGATTAATATTGCAAGTATTTGAACAATTTTCCTGCTGTTAATTGTTTTACTTGTTGTGTTGAGGTTGATATGTTCCACTGCTTTCCAATTGTGGCCATTCTGTGAATATTTTAGTGAATACCTATAAATTTTCAAAAGCAATAAACAATATTCTGGTTTATTTCTTCATTATGTTGTATAAATATCCACCGAATGGTTAATGAATTGCTTCTTCATGCAATGAATCATTCACTGTATTTCTGCAATCATAAATCAAAACTATATTTAACTAAGTACATTTTCTAAAATCAATAAATGATTAACTTTTGAATTTGTTATTTTATTTATTATTCAAGATAAGATGATTATGAGAAGTTGAATTAGTAGAAAGGTAACGACTTATATATTAATAAAACGTTATATATAATATAGTGAAATATTGATTGCAACAAATCTAACAAAGCTTTTCAAATAACTAAATTTCCTATCTGCTTTTATCTTACTCCTTTCCTCCTTTGTTGGTATTGATATTATATGTCTTGAATTACTTTTTCTCGGAATCTGCCCATTAGAATTTTATTTGCACATATATTGGTATTTAAATTTTCAAATCAGTAGTTGCAATATATACTTAGTAGGTAGAAATCATAATCATAAATTATTGCTTTTCTTTTTTTTTTTCGTAACTTGACCAAAAAATATATGTTTTATACTATAATGAATTTTTTTCAGTAATAGATTATTGCACATATTTTCTATATCTTGCGTTCCTAATATAAATCTGGTTTTGAAAATGGGGATAATGGTTCCTAAATTCTCACAAATTTGTTAGAAGTCGTGATAGAAAGCTGATACAAAATGCGCTATTACGCCCAAGTAGTTTCCTATGCTAACCCCTTGTGACTAACCGCAACCCTCCCCCACCCTGTTTGGTGGATTTATTCCAGCCACTCTTGTTCAACACACTTCAGGTGCGATCGGCCCTTGGCGCTGCTCAAAGGCGGAAACTCAGCTTTAAGAACGTCTCTAATGTTGTGGTCCAACTCCTGCATTCCATCAAGTATTCAATGGAAGTCCCTTTTTCCAATATGGCCATGCAACCGGATCCAAAATGCACCAATTCCAGGAAGGTACGTTAATGAATTATTCTACAACTCATAATTATTCAAATCAGTTAATTATAAAAAGTATTTTGGTTTTTGGATCATTAAATAATTTATTCATTTATATATTTCTTTAAACTAGAGTTATTGAATTATAATACACCCTATATATATATATATATATATATATATATATATATATATATATATATATATATATATATATATATATATATATATACTAAATTCTGGGACTCTTAATCGAAATATTTCAAATAAAACTCTCGGGGAGCTGTCTACACACAAATGTCAACGAGTCGCAAGGTCAAACTAAGGTTCACTAAGAACAATTCCCCTCATTCTGGTATAGGACCTATGGGCGTTTTGAAAGTCATCGATTCTTGATTGATAGATTAAATATGGACTGATGATTCATAATAATGATGAAAGAATTGTATCCTATCATCATTCAACAAGATCGATGAATTTTTCGAAACGCTCTTAATATTCACTCCCGAAAGTGATGGTTTCGTTCTCGTCGACAACATTTGTGTAGACAGCTCCCTGAGAGTTTTATTTGAAATATTTCGATTAGAGTCCCGGAATTCACTAGTCTGAATCATTTGTGAATCAGGAAACATTATATCTATCTATCTATCTATATATATATATATATATATATATATATATATATATATATATATATATATATATATATATATATATATATATATATATATATATATATATATATATATATATATATATATATATATATATAAATGTAATTTAGTGCAGGTGCAAAATGAAGTGTTAATCAAGTTGTGGGAACTAGTTTATTACATCATCAAGAGCTACAATCCTAAATACCCAAATGAGCGAAAATTGAAAATACAACATTCAACAAACATTAACTTGAGTCAAAAGTTGAGGTTATCTTCGACATGTCACGAAGTTCAATGAACTTTTCTCACCAAGGTTTAGTGAATCTGGCAGATAAATAATTCAAAAATTATTTGATATATGTCTGATGTTTAGCAATGTCAATCACATGAACTACTAGTTTGTGAGTTCCAATTCATATGACCTATTTCTCATGGTCCAATTTAAATATAGGTAGTATGAAATATCAATCACTCTTCCTCTCTAAGTCAGAAACACTGAAATTATCTCCGAGAATCTGAAATAGAAGGAAAGAAGATTAAAGAAAATACATTAATGAGGTAAAGGCAATAATTAAAATTCAAACTAGAAATAAAACCTGAATTTAACAACGCAAAATATTGATGTTAGAAGATTTTCATTATTAGTACTCTCCGTCTTCAATACTTATGGGAAGTTTTGTAACAACAAATTTTTGCATTCAATCTAGAATATTTACTATAACGCATTCCGTTATCTATTTGGATATTTTTTATTCCTCGCAAAATCTTAAGGATGTTTAGTGATACTGATTTCGAATGGAAACGTCGTCAAATTACATGTTATATTTAAATTTCTATCATCAAAAATAGGTCTTTGGAGGTCATTAACTTCTAAATTATCAGTTCGACATAGCCAATTATCAGAGATGACATAAATGTCAAAAGAGGTTCAAATTTTCTGTCTGTTAGGTGAACCTACCTCATTATTATGCTTCTGATATTTCGAATTTTCAACTTAGATTTGGTGATAGTGCTTTGCATAACTTGTCTGTGAAATACCTTGATTAGATTCTCAGTTTTTGACTCAGTGTAATGTGCACTTAAATGTTTGTGACGAATTTTTGCTCCTTTGTTTATTTCGAATTGTAGGTTCTTATGATGGAATAAAGCAGTTTCGATAGAAAAGATCTTACTTTATATTGTGAAAACTATTGTAGAACCATCTTTGCACAGAGGGCAGGATGAATATTAAATGCGTTCTCAAAATATTGAAAAAGATGAAAACTTCTTTAAGGTTGATAGTCGTTTACAACTAAATCTCCCTCTTCAGGCGGTTTCTTAAAGTAAAATTTATCTCAGCTGTTGCATCAATGAATGTTTGCGGCGTAGAAGATTCAATGAACCTTGCTATAGATTCTAGTATGGGTAACCCAATACCAAATGAGTATGAGGTGTCTGGGTAGTAGGCATTTCCAATTGATCGCGGCTTAACAAACTAGAAGAACTTTTCGTCTTGTCTAACTTTGGACACCGTTCTTGAAAGCTGGAGCGACTTTTATACAATGAATATATTTTTACTCATCAGCAATAGAGTACCTAATAGTCCGAGAGCCAGTGACAGAAATATATGACCAAGTTCCTCTCAAGTGATAATTAGTAAAATTCATAAAAAAATCGAACCATAAAGTCTCGTGAACGTCAGCTGAGGCTCGGTTGGGGGGATGAGCAGGTGTAACCTCCCACGCTCGAAGAAAAAAAAATATATTTACTCATTTCCTCTCGGCTAAAAATTCACCTGATGATAGCTTATATGTAACTATTGATAAATATATACGTCAGCTGGCTGTATATCGGTGAAAAAATTGTCAGCTGATACGTTGAAGGTCGTTACGTAGAAGTTAGCCAGAAGCATTTACTGACTATTTAAATGTATCAGCTGAGGAGGTTTCCATCGCCGTACTGCTAGCTGATTTTTTTATTTATCACAGAAATATATTTAAAATCAGCTCACAAATTTTCATGTGGGAGGAAATGACATCTCTTTAATTATTCGGCATAGCAACCAATATGAGTGTTAAGGTGGAACAAATATTTCGTATCAATATTTTTTAAACTTATACGTGTATATTCAAATAATTTTAGTTCTATTCCAATATTTAAATAATCTATTTGCTCAGTATAAATTGACTAGTTACTTGATAAAAAATATTTATTATAAAAAAATTATGAAAAATTACAATAAGAATGACAATGTTATTCAATCATTTTCGTTTTCGCTTTGGCTTGAGTCACAACAATCAGTCTCTGATTCATTGTCCGAGTCGCTGTCAGAGCTGTCTGCGGTAATATTTTCATCGTC
Source organism: Henosepilachna vigintioctopunctata (assembly GCA_030704895.1). Classification (NCBI taxonomy): domain Eukaryota; kingdom Metazoa; phylum Arthropoda; class Insecta; order Coleoptera; family Coccinellidae; genus Henosepilachna; species Henosepilachna vigintioctopunctata. The sequence goes on from JARQZJ010000041.1 coordinate 1,504,769, forward strand.
ATCATCTGTACAGAAAAATGAGAATGCGTTTTTTAGCATATCATTAATATGATAATAAAATGTTACCTTTTCGGGCTGGATAATTATTTCATCAATCGATGTTGGTAACTGACTTCCAAAGAACCAGGTGAAATCATATTTATTGTCAACTTCTTCCCAACCATAGTCTTTCGGATCATCAGAAGTAGGAACCTTCAGGTGTGCATTTGACCAAATTTGAGCTATGTAACATGCTCTTAAAAATTGCTGATATAGCTCTGATTCGCAAGGCGGTAGAGAAGAGCCAACAATACCTTTTTTTGGTAACTTGAATGTCTCATTATCCAAGAATTTATATGTTTTTTCAAACAACGCTACTCTTGCCTCATCGACATTTTTCAGACGATTAAATCCATACATATGACAAACAAACTCTTGTATTTTTTCAAAAATATTGTCTCTGTTCTCTAATGATTTTGACATTTTGACGAAACAGTCGATGAAATCATGCGATTTAGCCATTATTGAAAAAGGGCGTTTTCTTCCTTTTCGGAAGAAGGCCGGGTTAAAATCACAACCTGTGAATGCGTGAAATGCCGGAAGTGCTGCGCTCAAATCAGATCCTAAAGATTCATATAATTGAGTTACGTTAATAATTCTTTGATATTTTCCAACTCCAACTTCCATGCAAACCTGGATATTTTCTGATATATTAGCCATAATTATTAACATAATTAATTAACATAATTAACAGTTAATAATTAACATAATTATTAACACGTCAGTGTCGGAGCAACGAATTGTCACGTTCGCATTAATATCAATGTTGCAGACTTGGAAAATCATTTTTGTGTCCGCTTCTTCGTGAGCCGGGCACGAAAATTCTTCAACACGAGTTTTTATAACTTTTGAGTCACTCAAACAAATGTCTGCACTCACATAAACAGATTTATTCTTCATATAAGGCCACATATAATCTTCTCCCCAGTTTTCAATATGAAACTGTACCAGAGCTTCCTTGAAATTAACGTTCTTCAGCTCAAGGGTAAAAATCTTTATTTCGCACTTGGTCAGGGCCTTCGATAGGGATGTTTGCTTGCTCCATATCTCGTAGCTTGTGTTCTGTATCTTTTATTGAAGGAAAAATGTATCTATCAAAGGCAATGTATATTATCGTAGCTGTGGTTGCACATATTATCAGCAGTATATTTTTTTAAATATTTCCAAAGCTCAGAGGTACATCTTTCATCAAATGTAACATAAAATACACGTCATACACTATAACATCTGTATTTTCTGGTGGCTCCGAATGTTCATATTTTTCTAATAGAGCCATTAATGCAAATTTTTGTGTTTTACACATAGTGCCATCAAGGTGGAAGGGAGACAGTGGAATCGGTGTTAAAGGATACGTGAGAACTTGAGCTGAATCAAGTTCCTTTTTTAAAGAGATTTGAAGTAATTGTCCAAATAAATCACGTTGCATTTGCAGCTCCACGATTCCTCGAGCAACTGTAACTTTTTTTTTCTTCATCATATCTACGAAAGTATGACATTTTACCCTAGAAATAGCCTTCTCAAATTGGTTTGGGTCATTTACACAACTGAGTATATAAGCTTCTCGTTTTGTATTACCTTCTTTCTCAACATTGAGCATAAATTTTCAATATGCTGAGGTGCTCCTTCTCCAGTAGAAATGTTATATAAATTTTGTTTAATTAAGTTTACATCGAAGAGATTACGCTTGATGCCATCAATGAATCCATGAAGGAGTTCAGTACTTTTTTTTCATTAGTCATTTCCTCCCACATGAAAATTTGTGAGCTGATTTTTAATATATTTCTGTGATGAATAAAAAAATCAGCTAACAGTAAGTCGAGGGAAACCTCGTCAGCTGATGCATTTAAATAGTCAGTAAATGCTTCTGGCTAACTTCTACGTAACGACCTTCAAAGTATCAGCTGACAATTTTTCCACCGAGATATAGTCAGCTGACGTATATATTAAACAATAGTTACATATGAGCTATCATTAGGTGAATTTTTAGCCGAGAGGAAATGAGTGAATGTATTTTTTTTTCTTCGAGCGTGGGAGGTTATAACTGCTCATCCCCCCAATCGTGCCGCAGCTGACGGTCATAAGGCTTCATGATACTATTGTCTGATGCATATCACCAATTATCTCTTGAGAAGAAATAATCAACCAAATTTTCACCTGGCTCTCGGACTATAATATTTGGATATAAATAAATTCATATTGTCTCTTATAAAAACCGTGCTATTTGTGGCTTAAGTCTTTGGTTTAACAGGTAGCATTTAAATGTCAGAACACACAAAGTTTATGTGTCAATCTTCATCTAAATTAATTATTTTCACCGATGGTACTTGATAATGAAATTTTTCAGGATCGAATCCTGTTTTTTATAATGTTGTTTGTTTGGTATCTCAAAAAAATTAGTTGTCGACAAATTTGAAGTTATAAAAAGATTTAAGAATAATGGCGCAGGAATAATACTTTGAGTTGGCATTACAAAATATATTTTACTTAATTGTTTATTTTGGTTAGGGTAGAATCTACACTCTAGATAGATAAAATCTATTTTCTTCCATGACTTAGGATGATTTCGTGCATACTTCTTAAGATGAAAACAAGTTTTCACAACTTGTATGTACTGACATATTGTCGTCATTATGTGCATTCAGTTTCATGCCGATCAATGTTAATTGATGTAAATGCCCATGATGTTAATTACGAAATGAATGAAAAATATTATATTTATCTAACATATTTCATAGTATTTTGAATTCCACATATAAAAAAATAAAATTAACTACACTCATACCACTTCATTAATTCTTTCATGAAAAGAAACATATTTGCATACGTACATAAATTCGAAATGTTTTCGTTTTTCCTAGAATGAATAAACATAAATACTTTGTCTGGCTGTATTATTTCTCGCTTTGTAAACGTAGTAAAATAATAGACAAGACAAACATGATTATTTTGATATGATCATGTTTGTTTCAAATTAATCAATGAAGTCTCGAGTAAAAACACCAATTTCATTGAACAATAATTATTATAATAAACTATTATAATTACAAAATCAAACTTTGTGGGTTCATATTATGAATGGTAAATGTTCGCTGTGACAATAATTTCTTTTCAGTTTAGACTTAACATTATCAAATATATAAAAGTTGTGTGCTTGTTTAGAATTCGGGTAAATTATGCATGATTTGTTTGCTTTTTAGGATGCGGTAAGTGTCTTCTACACTCACACTAACTATATTACCGAATAACAAGAGACACACTCCGTGGTAAGTCTATGAAGTTGAAACTCTTAACACCCCTATGTCAACTCTAGCATAACATGTTATTATCGCACACACATATCGTTTTGCAGTAGTTTATTTGTTTGCACCACACATTGAGAACAGTCATTCGCAGCTTGCTGTTGAAATAATTCCAGTGTAATTGCCCATATTGCATAATATTTAGCTGCCAATGAAGTGTTTCTTCCAAGTCCCACGAGAATATTGAATTTGTATGTGTTCACTAGGTGTTGAATCTTCAGAGAGTTCTTCATGCTGATCCCAAGACTCGTAACACTCCTCTGAAAGTGAGTTATGTTTGTTTTGAGTGATCTAACACATCTAATATCGTTATTCGAACTAGCCGTTCAGAAATTTTCTACCAATGAGCAATATTCCAACTTAGGATTTTGTGGTGAATTATATTCAGAACCTATGAGGAAGTAATAATTCACCATTGATCTACAAGGGTATTTTCAATGTAGCACAATACATTGAAATGGCCCCGCAGACAGATATTTCACTATATAGTGAAATTTTATATAAAATGATACACTAGTGTATGTCACTATCTAATTTCATGAAAATTCGAAATTTGAGCACTGTAAAAAAATTGCCAAGGTGTTAAACTGCTATAAAATGGCAACGTTTCTGAACAAAGCCAGAAGTTCTCAAGTTCTCCCAAGTGTTTAATTAGGTCATCATTCACTAAGACAAATTTGTTGGATTCGCAGCCCAGTTAAAAACAACATGGAATCGACTAGTTCTCCCAAACTTCTAATGAAATAAGTTTCGAAGTTTTCGAGTTCATTAAAGGCGTTGCCTGTATTTTATAAATTTGTTCCAACGCGCACTCTTCTATCGGATATATAAAAATACAACATTATTGGACATTTAAACTGTTGTACCGCACTAACCTACTAAAGAGTCTTCTAACCTACTAGAGAGTTCTCTTTTAAAGTGATTTCAATAGAAGCTCTACGTTCCAAAACAACAAGGTTATTTGAAATTACTTTACAACCGCATATCATGAGATTTTGAGGATATTATTTATTCATGAGCGCTACGTTGTAAATGAGTTATTTGTGATTCCCCCATACACAAAAATCGAGAGAGTGCGTTCAGGTTACCTCGAGGAGCAAGGTCTCTAGATCCTCTTAAGATATGTTTGTAAAAACGTTATTTAAAAGCTTCAGTAACGTCCATGCAAAATTTGAAGAAGCCTCATTGTTCAGGAATCATACATATTCCAAAAGATCTGGATGTTCTAAATTTTCTAAATATTGGTCATTACCTATGTGATAATCATTAGGAAGGAACGAATTGCAGACCCATAAATATGCAAAAATGAATTAATTGGTATTATAAATTATATGAAAAGATATATTGTTATTTATATATATTTCACACAAAAATGTTCTGAATGAATATAAAATCACTGCATTACAGTTCTATTGTGATAACAAAAGAATTTTAAGCCAAAATCTAATTGGAATAAACATATAACAATTCACAAATCGAAACTCTAACAAGAAAATATAGGAATATACAAATTGAGAGAGTAACCTAACAATCATAAAAGAATTTAGAACCGGAATGTCAGAACACAGACAAATGTCACTGAAAAACACTGAAAGCAAAAATGTACTCTCAAGAAATAAGTGTCACCACAATGTACCAAATAAGTAACTCCAACCTCCATTAAGAACTCAGGAATTAGTTGTAGAAGGTCTTAATTAAAATTATTTTATTGTTAGCATTTCGTTTTGTTCATTATTATATGTTTATTTCAACTGCATACACTTCTTCTTACAGTTTGATTAGAATTTCAGCCTAGTTAGCCGTGAGATGTAATACATTTTTCATCATATTTTATTCCACATCTTTATTTTGTAGAGTCCTGATGAATAATATAATCATATTCGAAATATAGACCAGGTTAGCAAATAAGTTATGCATGAATTATAGTAGCACTATTATTTGCCGAAAATTCATCAATTTTTTCAAATCATACAGCATATATAATATATATATATATATATATATATATATATATATATATATATATATATATATATATATATATATATATATATATATATATATATATATATATATATATATATATATATATATATATATCGGTATTTAAATAAACAACACAGGATACTGCAGGAAAAAAATTTGAAAACTAATTTAAAGCTACGATAGGTAAAGCCCGCATAAGGCAGCAACGCTGTCACGTGTATCGAGCTTGTTGGCTCCCATCAGAACATCGTAGCCAAACATAAACTGTATAAACTTGGAGATCAAACAAACGAAGCAATTCCTCTGCGAAGAAATGGCGCTCATGTCTGTTTTTCTCGTGCCATATTTAATGTGTCGTAGTTTACTCAATTTTGTTTTATACCACAGCGATTTTCAATTCATTTTGCCACAAAGCCCTTTAAGTTTTGAAAGTTTTCGACTGAGGAAAGTGAACGAAATCAGTTTATTAAATGATCTTATGAGACCCAAAATGCTCTTAATACAATTCAACGGCAAGTTACTTATGTAGGTTATATCGTCAACTTCCAAGTGAATACGATATTTATAAATTCGTGAAATATACAATACAAATTAAATCGGAAAATGTTTGTAATGATTTTAATGTTTTTCTCCTCTGTGTTATTTTTGTGAACATTTAATTATTTGATGTAAATATAAAGATTTATATTTTAAGTGTTTTAATCCCAACTCCGAAACTGCTTCAAAGTTGCTCATTGTACCGTAAAATGTACGTGAGACATTGTGTTCTCACGCCACCACAAATCAAATTGTTCGAATAGAAATTCTAGATAGGGAAAATGCAAGTACGTGTTAACTAACAATTTTGAATATATTTACCCCAATATTTAATTAACTTTATTACCTTGAAAGTTATGTAACTTGAGGAATTGCGATCCTCACTTGTGGATTCAGTCAAATTATTCAATTCAGTGAATCTATAGTTTAACGCCGGTTGCAAATGGTCAACGGGCTTGTAATCAATGTACATTACCCAACCATTCAGATTAGTGAAAGTGACATGTCACTTTTATTTCAATAATTTTTTCAAATCAAAAATGTTAGCACAATAATATAGTTATTTATGCTGTATAAGTCAAAGTTAGATTAGTTGGCTTTTGTTGAAAATTTTTTGTTGTTTATTAAAAGAGTCCAAATATCTCAACACATACTATAATTATTGCTGTGAGGAATATTAAAGTCTAAAATAACAGTTTAGATAATATAATTTACACTATAATTTTTGGTGATTGGGAAATTAATTCATCAATTTTTGTATAACGGGTGTTTTTTTTAGAGGTATAGAACTTTATGTTGGCATTACTGTTGAAGGTGGCGACCGATTTAACAGCTGAGAAATGATTTATTCTCAGTTTGGTTTGGCAATTCATCATGAATAGACTCACGCCTGAACAACGCTTGCAAATAGTGCAATTTCATTTCGAAAATAATGGTTCTGTGCGGAATACGTATCGCGCACAATTTTGTTTAGCGATGAAGAGCACTTTTGGATGAATGGCTACGTCAACAAACAAAACTGCCGCATTTGGAGTGAAGATAATCCTCAAGTGTATGTCAAAACACCGTTACATCCAGAAAAACTGACTGTTTGGTGCGCTTTATGGGCTGGTGGAATCATTGGTCCGTACTTCTTCATAAACGATGATGGCCAGAACGTTACAGTCAATGATGATCGGTATAGAGCCATGATTACTAACTTTTTCATTCCTGAATTGAACAATCATGATGTCCAGAAGCTGTGGTTTCAACAAGACGGCGCAATATGTCACACAGCTCGTGCCACAATCGATTTATTGAAAGACACGTTTGGTGACCGCCTACTTTCACGTTTTGGACCTGTGAATTGGCCTCCAAGATCTTGTGATTTAACACCGCTAGACTACTTTCTTTGGGGCTATGTAAAGTCATTAGTCTATGCGGATAAGCCACAAACGCTTGACCATTTGGAAGACAATATTCGCCGTGTTATTGCCGATATACGGCCACAAATGTTGGAAAAAGTCATCGAAAATTGGACGTCCAGATTGGACTACATCTGACCCAGCCGTGGCTGTCATATGCCAGAAATCATATTATTCAAAATGTAATGCCACAAGATTATCTTTCGAATAAAAAAAATTCTTATCAATCGAATGATCCATCGTTGTTTTATTGCAATTTAAAGTTCTATACCTCTAAAAAAACACCCTTTACTTATCACTCAGTACAATCATCCAAACATTTTATCCTTCAATTGACATCGAAGATTGAGATATTATGAGTAAGACTTGATAAAATAGATGCAACAATACGACAACTGTGTGTGTTGTTTTATTGCATCGTCGTCATCAGGACGAGGAGAACCAAATCCTAATGGAATAAAAGTTGTTTTCGAAAAAGCAGTACCATCCATAAGTTTCCAAAAAGAAACTATTTTGTATTACGGTTCTCTAATATGCAATAGTGCTCTTCACTCCAGAATATACAAAAAGGCGTTATATAATGTTTGTATCTGTAATTTTACGGCTCTCGAACATTGATTCAAGAACAACAAAAAGCAAAAAAAGCATGAAAAAAGTCGCGATTATCATGGATTTATCCAAAAATCATTGTATTCAATTTCTTGTGTAAAATACAATCTATGGTTGGATTTGGCGGATCAGGTACTTCTGGTATGCAGCAACTTTGACGTAGTTATAATAACTACTTTAATGTCTTTCCTAACCATGTTTTGAGATCATTTTTGAGTGGATTTAATATCATATATAGGTATTTTGTTAGTGAATAATTTTAAAAAGTCCTCGTATTATTGTTGTGAGAATAGATAGTCTGATTGTGGCTTTATAGGTACTAGAACTGCAGAAGGTCCTCCATGCCGAAATCCCTTCCTCTGCAACAGACCCGTGCCATCCAAACGAGTCAAACAGCAATGTGAGTCACGCTCACTCTGATGATGGCTTGTGCGCTTTTTCGACATTTTATTGTCAACTACTATTTTCTTTCCACGCTCCATCGAACAAACGGTATTTCATATAAAAATGACGATTCATGTACAAATTCTAATCGGAATTTTGCGTATTTATGTTCCTTTACGGAGATCGTTGTATATATCTCATGGAAATATTTTTAAAATTTTAATTGAAATATATAATGAAACATTCAAATCAAGAACTTGAGGTGTTCAAATAGTTTATTGAAGTAGAAACTAGGAAAAAAGTGGACGAAATCCTTTTCATCTAAGTATCCAGTTGAAATACCAAACCAAACATGTAACTTCATTTCCTCTTAAAAAAACTATTGGAATAGTAATTATTGAATTGCGAAGTGTAGTTTATACTTTCCCTGTGAAGTCAAATTCAAAAAAAAATAGTAATAAATATATTAATTTGATAAAAATTGTCAATTTCCTTCAATTCTTTATATAATTTCAGAATTTAACGAAATTTTTGGTGTAAACCAATATAGTTGAGTAGCATTAAATATTTAGTTATTACAACTCAATGTGAAATTATACATGAGATTAAATAGTTGCAAATGTGGTAATGTTGCTTTCTAATAATTTGTGCATCTGTGTCTCATTTACTAATGCAAAATATTACCATTCTGATTGCATCTATAATCAATTTATCCTTAGTGTTACAAATGCAATGTATAATATAATGAGTTTATATAAATATTTTTCTTCGTTTGATGTTAATGAATTGCAAGGATGTAATCGTTTTCAATTTCATTCTGTACCACTAATGTATCGATAATTATCAAATTGGTTTGATGATTTATTATTATATCCGAAAAATTCTGGATACCTATATAGATTTGACTATTTTATTTCAGTATATTTTAGGAATATTTCTTTTACACTCGATATTTAATTATAACGTGTGTTCTGTAGAAAACGTATTTTCGAAGAATTAAATAAAATTCTATATGCACATTTTTAATTCGCCAAAATTGTTTACCTAAGATTATTTGTATTCAAAGTTTGAGGAACAAATGAGGAAATTTTTCTTGAATACTTCTTTTCATGTTATATTCAATTCAAGAATTAAAACGGTCGTATGTAAGTTTACTTATAGGAAGCATGCAAGTTTTGCCTGTTCTAACAGTGTTTTTCTTTTTTTCACAGTTTTCGAATAATACACACTATAGATCGCTGCAATATTGAATGAAATTGAAATATTCGTTATTCAAGAATAAAAAAGCCTGTTATATCAGGAAGTATCAATTAACATAAGTGTTTTAACAGTTATATTAAAACTTAATTTTCTAATCGTATATTACTTGGATGAGTAGTATCTTTGACAACTAAATTTCCAATATGAATAAAATACATAGTCTACATATAACGAACATCAAAATGAAATGAATACTGCGCGTTATATCCGATACTCGCTAAAACTATAATGAGTAAATAATGCTAGACTTTTCGAATGAAATTGAAAGGTTGGTTTTGTATGAAGTGTAAAACATTAAAAATCCATTTTCAAAAAAATACAATTGGTGTTCTATAGAGATAACAGCATATTCTCGTTGAAGAGTATTTCAATTCAATCAATAATTTAAACACCCTGTATATATTTCAGTTATTTTATTTCAATTTTAATCTATTTAGACTGTACAATTTTGCCATATCTAATGGCCATTGTTAATTTGGTTTTTATCGAAAATAGTATATGTCCGTTTCTATTTCAACTGTTCTGTATTTCCCAATTTTGATAATTCCTGAGCCTGGTCATTCTACGTTCTGATGCTTTAAATTCAAGTTATTCTCACAAATTCTCAAGCAAGTAAATTAATTATTAGTTTGTGTTTTAGACGAAGGTAACGGAGAGGAGCAAGAGACCTTTCACGAAAAGACATTCCACAGTATACCATCAGACCTCGAATAGGGTGAACAAATATTTGGCTCAAGCAATTGACGCCAGGAGTGTCGATAGGGAAAGTCAACCCACGTTAATCTATTTACTCTGTGCTTCAAGGATAGAAATAAAGAGAATCAGGTGAGTGTGCTCTAGATTTATATTAGTAACTAAGCGTATTGAAGTAATCCTCTTTACACGAACGTTTTTTGAAATATTATCTGAACGTCAAACCGGACATTTAAATTTCTCTATATCATTTATGAGGACTCGTAAAAAACAAATAAATTACAGCCTTTTTTTTGATTCAGTGGACCTACAGTTTAACGCCGGTTCCGAAAGGCCATTGGGCTTGTAATCGATGTACGTTACCCAGCATATTTCATTATTTAATGATAGACAAACACAAACACCCATGCCTTCAGCGGGGCTCGAACCCGAGTTCTACCGCACCATAGTCGGGAGTTCTACCGACTAAGCTACGGAGACCGGCAATTATAGCCTTGATTTAATTGAAAAGTATACTTAGACCTGTTGCAAGGAAATAGTCTTTGCCAGGAGATAATTGATGAAAGTTATGATGATAGACGTAACACATACATTATTTTTTCAGTGTTCAATATGAAAGTTTCGCAAGAAAAAGCGTCTCCACCCTTAAGTCCGTTTTTAATAGTTATTTTCTTCATATGCAATAATAGTGATAACCGTGATTTACACTTTTTTCCCTACATACCTGAAAGTATCAACAGCATGAAACTCACTTCATGACATTGACTGCATCTAACCAAAAAATGAATAAAATTTTCTCTACGTTACCACTGGAATTGCAACATAAACTTAGAGTAAAGTTTGAAAACATATTGAACAATAACTTTGGTTTTTAACATTTGTATCAAATTCATAGTTTCATTCATCAGGCGGCAGAACATTCGCCAAAACTTAAGTACTAGCATAGCACCCAATTGAAATTCTAACCCCTCAGTGGATGTGGACCGAAACTTTTCCACCTACAAAAATATTTTAAATGATGGAAGACACAATCTTATCACTGAATATTTGGAAAAATAATTGATTGTTTACGATTACAAAAGCATTAAATAATTTTAATGTCATGTAATGTTACTGCACATTTTTGATGTTACCTTTGATCACCGATGCAAGGAGAATTTACTAATTGTATGCTGATTTAGAATAAGATTTATTTTTCTTATTTTGGGTTCCTAAAATTTATCATTTCATTTCGTTTATTCTGCCAATTATAGGGCAGATTCAAGCATTTTTTTCAAGCGGTTGAGGTCACATTCTTTTCAATATTTTAGTTATTTTTTATTTTTAAGTTAAAATTTTGTGGTATGTTAAACTCTCTCGTGATCATATGAATGTTGTATAGTAACTAGCTGTTACCTCGTTTCAGGACATTGATAGAAAGTTTACCTACTACTTGTAGTATGTTAATCGAGGATTTTCTGTCAGTTTCGATCAAATCTTGTTAAGAATATTGTCTTAACATGAGCACATTTTTTCGCAATAGAATATATTTATGAATGTTGTGTTGTAGAGAGTTTATTAATGTGATACTTTTTGGAAAACCATCGAAATTGATAGTTTAATGAATGCGACTGAAGATTCCTTATAAGGATGAAACAATTATATGGTTTTCCTTTCAACAAGTTCGATTATGACAAGTTCGATGATATTTTCAATCGATTTGATCGATTGATGGTATTTCCATTCAATTAAGTAATATTCACTCTCGAAAGTGAAAAGTTGTGTTTTCGTTTACAATATTTGTGTAGATAGCTCCCTGAGAGTTATATATAATTTATCTTCAATGTTTTAGCAATAACAGGTTTATTTTAATGTTAAAAACTTTATTTTCGTTGACGTTTCGTTGTATATCACAACTTAATGAATAATTTAATTTTATGAATTACTATAGATATCAAAATGTCAAACATATATTTTTTAAAAAATCAAATTGGCATCTTTGTATTCTCACATATTCATTTTTAGTATTCGGAGAAATATTTCTGGCTAAAAAAAATAAAATTCAATTATTCATTAGTTTTGACAAAGTTGTGATATTCAACGAAAATAAACTTTTTAAAATTAAAATAAGCTTGTTATTGCTAAAAACATTGAAAATAAACTATCAATCAATATAAATCAATCACAAGGATAATGGAGACATAGCGTTGTTTATGTTTCACATAGCCTTTGCATAGAGCTTTGCTATAATGCTCTTCAGAATAATTTTTTGAAAAAATTATCGAAAGAAAGTTATAGTATACCTTTAATATTGAATATTTACAATTGCGATAATAAATAAGTGGATATGATGGTATTCCTTTCTCTATCATAAAAAAGTTAATCAAGCTCATCAGTAAACCTCTGGTACAGATTACGAACTGTTCTTTTGATAATATTTGTTTTCCTGGTGATTTTGAAGTTTCTGATTTGAAAGTAAAGAAGTTCCTCTTTTTAAGAAAGGAGTCCCTTATGAGTTGAGAAATTATAGACCTATTCATATTTTATCGAGCTTTGCTAAAATTTTCGAAAACATTTTCGCTCTCAAACTCTTGCACTTTTTTTCAAAATTTAAAGTGATATCGTGCTTTCAACATGGTTCCACAAAAAACAAGGGTACTGAAACACCGATATTTGTGCTGGTAAATGCAATTATTTCTACACTTGAAGATGGTGAGGTTTCATTAGCATTGCTATTTGACCTATCCAAATCCTAACTCTGTTGTTCTTCTTGAAAGATTACAGCTAAATGGTATTCGAGATTCTCTTAGATTAATTGAAAGCTATTTAAAAAATAGACAACAGAAAGTTATAATCAACCTAGTTGGTAAAAGGTACAAATCTGAGAATAAGGTCCTTTCAAGAGGAGTTAGCCAAGGAAGTGTACTCGGTCCTTTACTTTTCATTATTTATATGAACACTTTTCCAGTAGTTGGTTGTACAATTTGAAGTAAACCTTTTTTTACGCTGACGATAGGAACTTCCTCATTGCTTCTACTGATGTTGAATCGTGCATAAGAGTTGATAGGATGATGGTTGCAGAGATTGACAGATGGCGTAGCAACAGTGGCTTGGACAGGAATAAGGAAAATCTCAGAGTATTATTTTCCGTAGTAATTATTCTAAAATGAATTGCCCATCAACTTCAAGTACGACATCATTCTTGAAGAAATAAATAATTTCCTGGGTATTACACTCGACAGGCACATGCGATGGCACATGCATGTGAATAAGTTGAGAAAAAATTTGAACTCGGTAATATACACTCTTGTGGTCATCAAAACCAGGATAAACTCTGATGCTGTTCGCACTTATATTTTGCCAATTTCCAGTCCATTATGTCATCTTCTGGGTATTATCTTCTGGGGTAATTCGCCTTCTGCGAATGATATTTTCTTAACTCAGAAAAGGGCTATTAGAATTATATTTAGTTTTGAGTATTTTTAAGGCTACTAATACTTTATCGTTCCATGTTCCATGCTTTATACATTTATAGACTTATGATCTTTTTAAAACAGACGAATATTTACGTTTCACTTACCTGTTCACTATAGCTCCAGGTTTGCCAATGGTCCTTTATATATGGCTATGCAAATTTTTAACCTCTTGCCTTAGTGTCTGTGGGTAACTTAGAACTATGAGGTCTTCAAAAAGATACTCTTTAAACAACTCATAGATTGTGAACCATATACTGTTAATGAGTTTGTAGTTTCCGGTAATAGTTGAGACTATTTCTATGAGGTTTAAACTATCAACCTTTATTGTCTCTTGTATTAACTTTATTTTGACTTGTTTCTTATGTATTAAAATACTTATTATGATCAAATTATATAATTATAGCACGAGAACTAGAGAATTCTTTTTCTTGTCGTATATTTCAGATATGTATATATATATCAATATATATATATATATATCAATATATATATATATATATATATATATATATATATATATATATATATATATATATATATATATATATATATATATATATATATATATATATAAAATACAGCTTCAAAATTTGTGTGGACGCACAATCCTGAATACTTCTGAAATTACATCGATATTTCTGCATCGTCGCCTCCACTGGCCTTCTAAACTGTAGAATTATTATGTTCGTCGTTTATATTTATATTAGAATTATCAATAATTAGTAATAATTTTTTCTATAAAACTGATGAATGGTAGCATTATTAGTATTATAGAAATTCTTCAAAGTAAGAGAACAAAATTATATCAGTTTTGTATGAATGAACTTAGTTCAGAAGTTACATTTTGCAACACGTTCATCTACATGTTTTTCTACAGAATTTTCTACATGTTCATCATAATCCACTATTGTCGGTTGTGACATTGAATTGATATTATGCCGTGGAAAGTGAAGAATAGATTTTTCCAATTTCTGGAAATTGGAAAAATATTTGGAACTTATTTCAGAAGTTACAGCAATTTGTCTGGCATATATATTTGACTCCACAATGATGGGATGAAAAAGTATCATTTTTCAAATTGATATGAACCAATTTCGGTCAAAAAATGTTTTTCGAGAATTCCTTTCTTGAACAAGACAAATGTTATTTACAGTAGAAGCATCTTTAAGTGCAATCCTTAGCATTTATTTTGAATATCAAATGAATCATAACGGTTCTATTTTATTTTTATATATAAATAAACATAATTTTTATTTTTATTTTATCTTGCGTTTAATATTAGAATTTCTTATACTTTGTGAAACTTCATCATTAACTATCTCTAAAGCGTTGTTATTTATTTGTTTCGAAGTTGGGCAGTTACTCTTACCAATATTATAGATTAGAAAATGCAATACACCCATTGATTAGTATTTTTTTCCAATAAAATATCAGCCATACAATTAGAAACAGACAATATTCAAATTTTGTGAGTTGAATGATGTATTTAATACACCCATTGATTAGTTATTTTTTTTCCAATAAAATATCAACCATACAATTAGAAACAGACAATATTCAAATTTTGTAAGTTGAATGATGTATTTTATGAATATTTCAAAATTAAAGATAGAACTGTATACTAATTGAAGTCCATTTTCTATTGCAGTATCGTGGAGATATAGATGTAGGATATAGTTCCTCATTGGCATGTGCACTGGTGCTACTTGTACTTTTAGGGATTCTTCAAGCAACTATATTGCCGAGAACAATAATACTTCTTCTCCTGTTCCTAACAGCTTTCATATGGATATCCGTTGTTCTTATGCTGCTATTAGCTGTGCGTCTTCGGTGGATTGTATGGGATATTTCCCATAGTTTTGTTTTGAGATTAGCGATAACAATGTTTACTATTATTTTGGTATATACAGTAGCTCAGGTTAATGTGGTAAGTAGAATTGCTTCATGTTTGGACTCAAGTTATCAAATTACTACTTGTAGATATTCACCAACACTACAGCTGATTTCATGAATGCAATTTATTTTCGAATGAAAGGATAATTTTGAATAATCGGTTTTTTCGCTTATTGTACACGATGGGTGCTTATTTTAAGCTCTAATTTTTTTTTGTGTTTTCAGTTTACTTGCCGATACGAAGATATTTCCAAATGCGATTCCAACATAACCACGACCAAAGAAGTTTTTGAAAATGATCATAGAGCGTGTCCTTTGCCTCAATATATAATCTTATCATGTGCTCTCGGATATTTAGGCGTTGCAATATTTCTGAGGCTTCCTATATTATTGAAAGCTTCCTTATTAGTTGTCATGACTACTGGATACATCTTTCTGATAGAATATTCGCATACGGAATTGTTTTTATGCTATGATAAAAGAATCAGGTGAGTAGATTATTATTATTCATGATAGTCTAGTACGAAGCAGAAAGGAACAAATATTCTTTCGAGTTGAAGCAAACCGTTGGATATCAAATACCAAGAATTACCAATTTTTTAAATGAATATATTATTTTTATAATATGTTAAACTGAGTTGAAATATATAATAGAAAATTATTTTAATACTTTCTATAAGGCATAATCATTTCCCAGAACACTGATCACTCAATTGTGATAAAACTATATTAGTATTGCAACGGTATAGGTTTGGTTTTTTGATATATGTATTATGTGATGTATGCTTACAGCTGAATTGCATTTGATATCAATAAATCTCTGCAAAAACATTTTTAATGATACTTAATTTTTCTTCTCCAACTAAATATGTAAAGAGATAGTTATTTCAAGTTGCCTTGTAATTATAGGCGGCTATTGAGGTTAAATTTTCAATTTAACAATCTTCAACACTTCCCACAAAAATTAATTTCAAGTTAATCTATATCATTAATTTTATTTTTATACAGTAATTTATACCCATATTTTCAATGTTATGATATAATTTAGAAATACCATTTGGTATTTCATTTCATTGATTTTTTCTTCTCATGTTGCATTAATTTTTTTCAGTTATTTAGGACCAGTAGTGCCACTCCACGTCATTAGTGTTGTTCAGGTTGTTATGTTTGTCCTGGCTGTCCTTCTTCATGGAAGGCAAGTAGAATGGACAGCAAGACTTGATTTCCTTTGGCAAGTTCAAGCAAATGAGGAAAAACGTGAAATGGATGCCCTTCAACATTCAAACAAGAGGATATTGTTCAATTTGCTTCCTGCGCATGTGGCTTCACATTTTCTTGATAATCAATTCAGAAGTAACATGGTATGTGAGCTGGAGTACTATTTATTATATTCATGTATCTGTCAAACGTTGAATACATTCTCAGCTCATGTTGTTTCAAGCAATTAATGCTTTGATCTTGCTGCTGCTGAATTTTAGATAATGGGAAGAATGCTAACAGTTTGATGGTTATCCTACTTGATATTGAAATTTGATGCCATATGATATATTACACTAAGTTGAACCAAAGAACACAAAGTGTTCTTTGGTCATCAAATCAGATTACCTCAATAAGTACATTGATGTTGGTACAAGCCCCAGGGCGGCCAGTTATCACTTACTTTTGAATAGATGAAACTATTGGTTTTAACTAGTATCCATCTTTAAATAGTAACTAACAAAGTTGGATCTGTGACAGACTCACAGGTACTAGGTAATGAAAGTGAGTGAAAACTCGATTTACTTTTACATAAATTTCAATGACTGTTTTTTTCACATAATTTGTTAAATATCATTCTGAAGTAGTATCTAGTATCGCCAGAAGCTTTCCGCTTACCACGACTTCAGCAAAAATTTAAAATAATAAATTGATAAGTTTTACTTTTATTTAAAAGCATAATTTTTATAAATGTTATCCCGACAACTATTACAAATTTAGATTACATCATCCAGATTAATTGTAATGTCTCAGAAATAGTTATCAGCGGAAAGCGTCTGGACGGGAATATATAAAAATTCAGCTATTCAAATTTAAATAAAATAATTCGAGTTTTCACTCACTTTAATCACCTGATACATGTGAGTCTGTCATAGATCCAACTTTGTGAGTGTGCACACATTCTAAGTATATTGTACACCAATCAGAACCAATACTTTCAGATATTTAAAATTAGATATCTGATATTAGATATTAAATCAGTTATGTCTGAGGGCTCAGATATATTATTCTATGTACTCTAGTATTTAATATTTAATTATTTCTTATCTCATCTGTGTTTATCAAACATAACAAGTATTAGCTGGTTTTTCAGAATTGAGGAAATGTTCGACAAATTATTCTAGCCCACTGTATGAATTTTATATTTTCTACATTTATAAGATCGTTTCATTCGTACAACATTCAATCTCAGTGAATAAGGTAAAATGCAAGATTTTCGCACATATTTATTGCTTACATAGATAGTAGAAAAATAGTTTTTTATTTTATTTAGATATTTTACTTCAGTTCAAAGCTATGCGCTTTCTCATCTCATAGGTACAAGAAACAATTTCATTCTATTACAGAATACTTTATCACAGGAACTGTACTACCAAAGCTATTCAAGAGTTGGTGTTGTTTTTGCTTCCATTACGAACTATCACGAGTTTTATACAGAACTTGATGGAAACAACCAAGGAGTGGAGTGTTTGAGGCTTCTTAACGAAATTATTGCAGATTTTGACGATCTCTTGAATGAGGAAAGGTTCAAATCAATTGATAAAATAAAAACAGTTGGTTCCACCTACATGGCTGCTGTTGGATTAATGCCTGATTTGAGGATATTGGATGATGACGAAACCACAGCTGGAATACATTTGAGCACTCTTGTAGAATTTGTGTTCGCTATGAGAGATAGACTATTGAATATAAATGAAAATTCATACAACAATTTTATGCTGAGAGTGGGTGAGTGAAAAAAAAATTTTCAAACATTTAATTTTTACTCTTATTTTTTTTATTATTTATGTAATTTCCGTACTTTTGTTTCTAATATTATACGATTCTTTTTATTTGGTCTCAAAACTATGTATGTTTCTATTCGATTGTTAAAACACAATTGATTCTTATTATTCAAGTATATGGAAGCATTATTATCTTAATAATGCAGAAAAACAGAATTAATGCACAAGTCTTTTCTTCTATTATTAATCTGACATATATAATGAACAGTATTCAGTGTACTGTTTTTTGTTAACCAAGACCTCTCATTTCTGTACATAAAATGTTCATTTAATCACGTGAGATACGTCTGTTATAAAAATTTATTAGTTCAAACTGAAGATACCTGCTTCATTCGATGAATTTCTGTTGTTCTTGAAAATGTTGATTTTAAAACGATTAATTCTCAAATCATGAAAATAAATGTATTTTTAGGTATTAATATATTTTTGTGAAACATACCTAACCAACAGAAATGTTATTGATTTTTTAAGTGAAGTAAAAAAATTTTAAACCACTACATAGTTTTAAGCTTAACTGTAAAACAGCCATTTTCATTTTCAATTTATTTTTGGATAACTTTGTGTTGCTTTATAATTTAATTTCGAATCATTTCAAAATCTTGGCAGTGGATGCGCTTATACCTCAATGCAACTGTTTCAATGCTGTGAGCATTTCAAACTCAATTCAGTTCAACCTTTTTAGCCTACTTATCAGAATTTATGGTACTTGCAAACCTATTGTTACTATTATTATAAGGCCACTGCCAACTAATGAACTTTTTCATACTAAATACTACCACATTTTTTATCTTCATAATGTTTAAGTTTCAGTTTTTTATTGAACCCTTTATGAAATTTGTCAGGTTTGAACTTAGGACCTGTTGTTGCTGGAGTAATTGGAGCACGTAAACCACAATATGATATATGGGGAAACACTGTTAATGTTGCTAGTAGAATGGATTCAACGGGTTTACCAAATCACACCCAGGTTACAGAAGAAGTGTATCAAGTTTTGAAGTCTTATCCATATGAGTTCCAATGTAGAGGCAAAGTGAAAGTTAAGGGAAAAGGCGATATGACAACCTATTTCTTAGTCGATAGAAAACAACCTGGGACATTGAGAGTAGAAGAACTGAACAGTATGAGGACTACTGCTGGATCCAGTGAGTTCTTCATTTATGATTTTTCCATTCTAAATATGTTTTTGAACGTTATATTCAACTTCCCATGTTAATAATCTGCTATATATATTCAAACATTTTTGTCCCAAATGTAATAAGGAAAGGGTGTTTTTTTTAGAGGTATAGAACTTTAAATTGCAATGAAATAACGATGAATCATTCGATTGACAAGAATTTTTCTTTATTTGAAAGATAATCTTGTGGCATTACATTTAAAATATGATTTCTGGCATATGACCGCCACGGCTGGCTCGGATGTAGTCCAATCTGGACGTCCAATTTTCCATTACTTTTTCCAACATTTGTGGCCTTATATCGGCAATAACACGGCGAATATTGTCTTCCAAATGGCCAAGCGTTTGTGGCTTATCCGCATAGACCAATGACTTTACATAGCCCCACAGAAAGTAGTCTAGCGGTGTTAAATCACAAGATCTTGGAGGCCAATTCACGGGTCCAAAACGTGAAATTAGGCGTTCAATAAATCGATTGTGGCACGAGCTGTGTGACATGTTGCGCCGTCTTGTTGAAACCACACCTCCTGGACATCATGGTTGTTCAATTCAGGAATGAAAAAGTTAGTAATCATGGCTTTATACCGATCACCATTGACTGTAACGTTCTGGCCATCATCGTTTTTGAAGAAGTACGGACCAATGATTCCACCAGCCCATAAAGCGCACCAAAGAGTCAGTTTTTCTGGATGTAACGGTGTTTTGGCATACACCTGAGGATTATCTTCACTCCAAATGCGTCAGTTTTGTTTGTTAACGTAGCCATTCAACCAGAAGTGCGCTTCATTACTAAACAAAATTCGCTTATGAAAATCAGGAACAACGGCAATCTCGTTTTGGGCCCATTCGACGAATCTACGCCTTGCTTGATGATCATTTGGCTTCAATTCTTGCACGAGTTGGATTTTGTAAGCACGCAAACCAAGATCCTTCCGCAAAATCTTCCATAAAGTGGATGGACGCAAATCTAATTCCTGTGCTCGATGGCGGATGGACTCATTCGGGTCTTCCTCAATGCTACGCTCTACAGTAGCAATAGCTTCTTCTGTACGCACCGTACGTCTTCTCTGGGGATGCGAGTTATCATTAAAAGTAAACGTGGTGCGAAAATGTTCCATGGTTAATCGAATTAACTGCTCTGATGGACGATTTTGTGGACGATAAAATGGATGTATTGCGCGAAACGTATTCCGCACAGAACCATTATTTTCGAAATAAAATTGCACTATTTGCAAGCGTTGTTCAGGCGTGAGTCTATTCATGATCAATTGCCAAACCAAACTGAGAATAAATCACTGTAAATTAAAAAATTCAGATATTAATAATTACTACAAGAATTAACAGGCACCATTTTATCAATGGAAAATCGAAGAAATATTCACATTCATATCAACAAGAATATTCGTTTTTTCATTGATTATCTGTAACATGATAAAAATTTTATAATACTATTTAAGTAGTGATTTATATTTCAGCTTCTTACCGTAACGTTCAAATTCATATCAATTTTTTAATTTTCTCGGGGCCAATCACTTCGATTAGAAATTGATTAACGGTATTTGTCTCAACATTTAAGCTACGGTCATTATTAATACTGTCGTCAACAATATCAGCAGTATCTAGAGAAACATCTGACAAGCTGTTATTATTTTTGTTATCATTATAGGTTATATTCAGTTTTGACTCTGCTTTCTTCCGCAAATGAACTTTTTGGTAGTCATACACGTATATACTACCATCCGCTAAGACTGTCCGATCACTTTTTATCACATCCTCAGAATTAAAATGCAATCCACATCTCAGCTGTTAAATCGGTCGCCATCTTCAACAGTAATGCCAACTTAAACTTCAATACCTCTAAAAAAACACCCGTTATAATAAACTGCAATATTTTTAACGAATTCAAAAATGTATTAAAATTCAAAATTGCCATTTAATGTTTCATTTGATTTATAGTATGTTATGTATAATAATACAATTGAGAATATTCTAATTCACTGTATGAAAACATAATCCAATTCGATTAATTATTGTTAATCTCGTCTTCTCTAAATGAAAAATTACATAATATAACATAATATTCCTACCTGTGTCTTGTGTATCGCATGAACTGACATAATCACGCCCAAAAACCGTAGCTTTTCTTCATTCATTTAACTTTGCTTTACTTTCCATGTATTTGCTTTTATATTAACAGAATTTATTCTTTCCTTCATGCAGCATATCACCTATTCAATGGATTGTAGTATAGAATGGAGTTGTCCATTATATGATAATGAACATAATATCATATATATTGCTCAAATTTCTATCTCCTTTATAATATGACATCTCATCTTTTGATATAACCCATATCGTCTTATCCTGACAACTCTACTCATAGTGATTGACTTGATAATGCAAAACAGCATACCCAAATAATTAGCAGAAGGATTTCTTTGTGCTGGAATACTTCCAGTTATTGTAGTAGAAATTTAAATTATTGATTTGTTCAAACAAATATTGGATGTATTTTGAGAACCCTGTTTCGTTACAGGTATAAATATATATGGAGGTGTTGCTACTCCTCTGGCCCTTCTGCACCATTCAGAACAGAGTAATAGACCTCTTATGCACAACCGATCCAACTCTAGAGAAGAAAACCAAAATAATAGTTTAAGACATGCAATGCGTTTGCCCCCTCTTAGAGAAAATGGCCAGAGGGAGAGAATTCTTGGAAATATTGGCTGTGAAAATGAACCCTTGTTACCATCTCTACCTGGCAAATCTCGAAATGGTAAAGTCTTACCACAGGAAGAGAGTTTACCGCCTCCTCCACTACCACCACACAAAAATAATTATCATCAATTTTCTAATCAAAGTGCTCAGGTGAGAAACGAAATCATCACTAATCTGTGCACAATCGTTAGTTGAAAAGCAATACGTTTTGTTCAAATTGAAATTTTTCATGAAATTGTTAAAAATTATCCTTATCCTATTACCAAAAACATGTTTATTTGTATTTTTACCTTTTCCTGTAAACACAAAACATTTAATCAACTCTTTTGTCAATCCCCTAACAAGCATGAAGTTGACTAACATACACATAGTCACAAATCATTTACTAAATCTGCATTTGAAATTTCTTCAAAGAGGAAATAATTTTTTTTTGTGCTCTTTAAAAGATTGTAATAGAGTTGCATAAGATATAAAACTTTCTGTTATAATCAATTCCCAAAAAATTAACATTATTGGATATTTATTAAATGTTTTTCAATAAAGTATACAATGTTATCTGTAGTCAACTATTTCACATTGCGGAATCTTTATTTTATAATCAGGAATATTGAATTCATATTTATTGAGAAATAAATAAAAATCATGACTTTCAATCAATGACATAAAACTCAGTTATGATTAAAATATATACACACACACACACATATATATATATATATATATATATATATATATATATATATATATATATATATATATATATATATATATATATATAGTGAATTCGTCGTGAATTTTCCTCATTCGCATATAGGACCTGTGAGAGTTTTGAAAGTCATTGACTTTTGATTGATTAAATACGGACTGATCATTCATAATAATGATTAACCAATTATATCCTATTATCATTCAACAAGATCGATGATTTTATTGATTTTGATTGATTAAATACGGACTGATCATTCATAATAATGATTAACCAATTATATCCTATTATCATTCAACAAGATCGATGATTTTATTGATAGGTTCCCTGAGAGTTGTATTTGAAATATTTCGACGAAATATTCGAATTAACTAAAAGAATGTAATAGTAGAGCTAGATATGTGAACGTGTACGATGTGATGCCTCCATTATCCTTCAAGGGATAAATGTTTGAGAAATATTGAAATCGATTCCACACCTGATGAAACTCAAAATGAATGAATGAGTTCCTTGCAGAACGAAACATGTCTCGCACTATGGATATCTCACAGAAAAAAAAATTATTTTTTCATTGGCACCTAACATGTGAAAGTGAAAATGATAACTCATGTTAGATTAATAACGTGTTTTGTTATGTACCACCCTTGTCTTAAGTTTGACACTATGTTTTATATCACGTTAATGAATTTTTCTTTTTGTCTTGAATATTTAAGGTTTAAACAAAATTATTACTTGAATCAAACAACCAGTATACATTCTGTTTTTTATGATACCAATTAAAGAGGACTTAGGTGATTAAAATTTTTCTAGAAGTTGAGACTTGAGACCATTTCTTGAAAACTATTTTAAATTTAATATTCATTTAAATGAAGAGATGCTATTAAAAAGTACTTGAATGCTTTTTTTGTTTTATTAGTATCGCTTTTCAATTGCCAATGTATCTGCTAAAAAAAGATGTTTATTCAGAAGTATAAATTAAGAAGCATTATTATTATGAAGAACCAAAACTCTTTCAATTATTTCATGTCTTGCTTCGGTAAAGTAATTCTTTGTGGTATCTTCTAAATATTGATTTCAATAATATAATGCAAATAATTCTAAATCAAATGCGTAAGGCATTTATTGTGAATTAGAGAATTATTTGCATTATATTGAAATCAATATTTAGAAGTCGTACCTTGTAAATATTGATTTCAATAATATAATGCAAATAATTCTCTAAACCACATCAAATGCCTAAGGCATTTAACGTGAATTAGAGAAGATATTTCATGAATTTTATTAATTATCTCAAATTAAGGATAGTCGTAATAAGTCAACATTAGCAGGTAGACATATTTCATTTTGGAATTTTATGTATGCCTTTGAAATACTTTAAATCTTTCTTATATCATGTTGATAAAGTTAACGCTGAAAACATTTTATTTGACCATTTGTTCAAAAAACAAGAATCATCTACAAAAAAAAGATAGTGAATCGGGGTGTAGAGTGCACCTTAAACTCGCTTTAAAATTTCTCTGGTGAAAATAAAAATATTTCGGTTATTTTCGTGAGTAGAGAAATTGGAATCAGCATAAGTTAATTTCCATTATGTTCAAATATAGATTCATCCTTCGAATAAAATACGTTAGACTAATAAAACCTTAACTGGATAGCAACAAAATACAGATATATAATATTTTTTGTTCATTACAGGATACCAAATACACGCCACCTTGGCCCAGGATACCTAACCCTTATGCTGTATTGAATATTCGCCCTTCAAATGAAGTGAAACCTTACTTAAAACCTTTACCTAAACCTCCAGGGAAAGAATCGCCAAACAGACATCACAGAAAAAATTTTAACCTGGAATCTGTACCAATGACTCAACAAAATCACATTTTCAAATCAAATGTAGCCTACTTACCGCAACCGCAATCTTTAGAACCATGTTCTGAGCTATTGAAGGGTAAAATTCAAACTAAGCATAATCCCCTCTCAAATAGTCCGCTACATGCTAGGCATAGTCCACATCACCAAAGACGTCATAGTCCACTGCAGAGGCATTATTCAGATGAAAGTATTGGAGGTATATATACAACAGGACCTTCCCAAAGAATACATTCATCAGCTGATGAAATAAGCAGTCTCAACCATTCTCCAAGTATAAGTAGTTCAGATGAAAGTTATAGTAGAACTACTGATGCTGATGCATCGCCATGTGTATCACCACCAATACCAACAGACACACAGCAATTTTTGTTCCCTTCTGACATTCAAGTTAATCCATGTTCCTCGCCTGAGGTCTCACCAAAAGCTTCGTTGGATTATATACCTCCAAATTGTTCACTAAAAAATAATTCAACAGATAGAAATAACACAAAAAGGAATAATTTACCACCAAACGCAGTCTTAGCCATTGCTGCGACTTGCAATACAGTAGATTCTTCTGTGATAACAAGTCCTCCGCGAATAGATGGCGATGAAAGTTGTAAGGGTGAAAGTTGTGCAAGTTTCGAGTTTTTAACAAAATCAGTATCACAAAAACAAGGTGTATTGCTGAGAACTATAAGTGCAAATGGTGCTGGTAACAAGAACCACAAACAAAAAAGTATAGAAAAACGCGTGAGAAACGACAGTGATTCGGTTTTAGAATGTAATAAACAATCTTCAATATGTAAACGATCGCCTAGTTTTAAGGAAGCTGAAGAGATTAAGCAGTTACTTAAAGAGGATAATCTTAAAGTGAATACTTCAGGTAGTGAGAAGAAAGATAGTTTTTGCCAGACAGATCGAAAAGATTTGAAAAGAAATACAGTTTCACCTACTGAAAAAATACGCAATAGTGAAGATAATATAGTTAGTCCATTCGAACGAGAAATACAGAAGATGCTAGACGATCAAAATTTACTACAAAATATTCCACCAAAAATAGAATTGAATCCAAGAAATAAGGATATTGCTTTGGAACCTTTAGTAAGGTACGCGCCCTCCAATAATAACAATCATCAGGTGGGGCTTGCAGCTATACAGGCGCTTGCACTTGGCCTCAGGGTGAATTCACCAAACGCCTGTAATATGCATTACGTTTCGCCAACGAGAGCAAGCAGCAAAGAGGGATCTCTTAAAAGGGGGGCCTCACCTGGTCCATCAGAAAGTGTTAAACAGCCAAAAGTTTCATCACTTGACAGGTATTGCGTGTTTCAATGTAATATACATGAACACACCTTAAATTCACAAATCAGGTAGAGGTATTCACTGCCAAGATTTCATTTAATGTCTCATTAATACTTTATGAATATATAAATGTTCACAGATATAAAATTTCATTTTAATTAAAAGTTGAAACTTCATTCTTCTAGGTGTATTAGACTGCAATTCAATATTTCAAAAAGAATTCAGAACTCTATCCACATTTTGTTTGAACACATAATTGTTGAACCATACATCACTATTACATATTTTAAATTATCAAAGTTCTCGGATGAATACCATAGCAAATAAAGTTCCCCAAAGCTTGGAAAGAGAAAAATTATTATAACTGAATAATCCTGATACCACTACAAAAATATATAAGGTATAAAGTATATATATATATATATATATATATATATATATATATATATATATATATATATATATATATATATATATATATATATATATATATACTCTGAATATTTTCAGATATAATTAACTGATACAATTTTGAGTTACCACAGTTTTATTCAGATATGTTTAGAATTCTTATATATTTTTCTTCAAAATATTCGCTTATGTAGTAATGACTAATATCAATATATTAAAAGACATTCAATTATGCAGACAAAATCTCTACCTGAATTTAGAAGTTGTCGGACTAACATATCATCAAATACTCACTGTGAACACAACTCACACTAACAACTAACTCGTGCTGCTTGCTCATGTGAACTATATTTTCCTGTTCCTTTCTCCATATGTGCATATATATTTTTTTTAACATCAGATTGATTCAGATAATAAAAATAATACTTATTGTAAATACTTTGTGCTATGTAGATCCTTTTTGACTAGATAACTGTCACATTATTTCTTGAAATATTCAATGGTTACTACCAAATTTCAATTAAATAGGATTATATACAATTTGAAATCTTTTCCATACATTTTTATCGATTACTTTCATTTTTCTTCTGTCTCGGAAGAAAAACTGAATAGGATAATGTACAAAAGAATAATTTAATTGAAATATATATGCTTCATTTCAATGAATATTGTTTTAATTTCATAAATAGACATAAAGATTTGGTAATTAACTTCATTCTATGTACTTCTTAGAACGCCAAAAACAAACGTAGAAACTGACCTAGACTGTGATATGGTAGAAATAAGAACAATTGATGAAGATACTGATGATATCGAGAGTTTTGAAAGAGAAGAACAACGAATGGAACAGGAAGCAGCTAGGGTATGAAATATTCCATACATAATTGTTGTTTTTTTAATTATCTGACATTTTCTTTCTGTTATCCTAAATGTTTGATTTTTTCAAGCAGCATATCAACAAGGAACTGGTAATGTTATTTGAATAGTTCATTCAGTATAATGTGAAACAGTACATATTTTTTCATATATTATTATTACATTTCAGTGGAGACTGAGGATATAACCTTTAATAGCCTCATTTCAAAATTATCCGTTCTATATGCATATAATTATTTCGGTTAATAATTATAGTTAACTTTTTCAATGAGTAATTGATATGTTATGCTATTCAAAGAGTAAGCATTTGAATGCATATTTTCATGATCTGTTTATTGACTTTAAAACTGCTCTGAATTCATCATGTATAATGTCAGAACAATTATTCACAAAAACTAAGAATAAGCATACCTCATTAGATTACTCAATTTGATAATAATATATTAGTATACATCACCAGAAAAGATAGTATACGGGATATACATTTTAAGTTTTCTAATGTTATATCAACACATTTCTTGGTTTAAAATGTAAAATTTGTGACTATAACTTTTACTCAGTTATTTTCATTGACCCATATGTGTGTATATATATATATATATATATATATATATATATATATATATATATATATATATATATATATATATATAAATGTATGTATGTATTTATATACATTCTATTCCATAGGAAGCTGAGGTTAAAAGGCTTTTAGAAGAAAAAGTAAAAGAGAAACTGAGGAATATAGAGAATGGCATTGTTAACATTGAGCGAGATACCTATGCTGAAGGAAGTCAGTCCGAGTGGAGTGAAGACGAAGACGCTGGCGCCTCAGAACCTCTACTCAATGATAGGGAATCTACAGGTTATACAACGGACGATCCCGCTTTAGAAAATATCTCTATGTTGAATGAAACTGGACTCACTGATGCAGAAGGCAAGTTATTAGTGAAGAAAGCCACATAATTATAATAATTATTGTTTCTTTTTTCACGTGAATTTCATTTCATTGTAGGTCATCAGCTGTTCTAAATATAATGCCCAAGAAAGGTATTTAAACGTGTTTGATGTGATCGCCCTTTAAGTAAATCTAATTGCAAATTTGAAATCCCAACACACAACCTTTTCCTTAATGAATGCGCTGAATATATTGCACTTTAATCAGAATTTTGAATTAATTTAGTGTTTGCTGGATGAATTTGGAGATATATAAGCTCAGCTCCTGTCACATTGAAAATAGAACCCACCCCAAAGCAGTTATAATAGCTATCTTGTGATACTAAGCCCTTGAATTAGTTGTTTTCCTGTTCATTTTATTGTAATATTCTGAAATTAAAAGGAATGTCAGAAAAATATGCAAAAGAAATTTCCAAGTACATTCGAATTAATTATTCCTTGGGACTTTTGTCTTGTTTAAGTATATTCAACTTAATATGAGAAAATTTTGTAATAATCCTTTTGAGAACTCCTATTTCTTAAATCAGCTTTGTTGAATAAATTATATTCTCATATAGTTATCTAAATTAAACAAATTCAAAAGGAATTGTCAAAGATGAAGTTCAAAATTAATTAACTATTTAACATGTTTTTTGCATTCCTTTTTGTTATTATGAGTAAAACGTAACGACCGATGAGTTATGTCATATATTTTAGCATTCTTGAGATTTAAAGTTCAAATTTAATTTGAGAGTCCAATTTGAATTTTTGTGGAGGTAAGATGATATCACATGAATTCTAGTTCTGCTTATGCTCTAGCTAGAAAATCCAAGCCAAGACGAAAGTGTTATGTTTCTTTAAGCTAAATCCCTGAAATCCAGCAATTCAGAATTATGGCACGCCACTGAATCGAGTTCAAAAATATGTTCTCGGCCATTAAGGAAGACTTCCTTGACTTGTGGCAATAATGGGTTTCTAATACTATCTAGTAGTACATTGACAAGGTGTCATGCCTTTCTACAAGAGAATGTTCATGAAACTTTTCTCCTGGGCAATCTCGTCGTAGTAAATTTGAGAATTGTTAATAGCTCTTTAATTTTACGGCCAAATTGAACTTTTGAAATTGAATTGAAATTGAACGAATTTTTTTTTCTCAATTCATTTCTGGTTATTCTCGAAATTGCAAAATTCTTTCATATATTACACGTAATCATTTCATATATGATCAGTAAATTTTATATATGTGCATTGTATATATGTTCTAACTTTATATCATTTAAGTGAACATGTGTAATAATATTTTATATGTTCATATTTTCGTGGTCGAGTGTGAAAAATGATTTTGATGATTGAATTTTAGAAACAAGTTATTCCTTTCTGTTAAAATTATATTTTGCCTATAAAACTAGTTTATAAAACAAATATTCACAGTCAACAGATGACTTAAATTATAGTTAAATTAATTTATCACGACGTAGATTCTAATTTTTCAAAAATTACTGAAATTATATATATATATATATATATATATATATATATATATATATATATATATATATATATATATATATATATATATATATATATATATATAGACATATATATATATATATATATATATATATATATATATAGACATATATATATATATATATATATATATATATATATATATATATATATATATATATATATATATATATATATATATATATCGTGTGGGGTTGTTAGTACCCCCATCGGGCGCCTCCCCAGGTGGCAGATAGGGGAAAGTCTCCTAGATATAGGAGACATTGATACACAGGGCGGACCAAAAACTAACTAAACAAATCCATTGGCGTCTGTTCAGTATCTGACGGCCAGTGGTCAGCGTGTGTTTCTCTAGTTGAGGCGGCTGTATTTCAATCTTCTCGAACTCAAAAATCGAGTCGTACACCCTGTGGTCTCAACTGAGACCACCACTAAGCTCTATTCAGCTTAAACGTATGATTTGAACGATTCTTCCAGAAGCAATCTTCGCAGCTGAAACAATGGTTATTGGCGGCCATTCAAGAATTAGAGAAATAGAAAAACAAGAACGGAAAATACTCAGAAAGATTTACGTGCCAATCAATAGAAACGGTATTTGGATGAAAAGACCTCAAAAAGAACTGTATCAAAAGACAAATACGATAACGGAAGAAATCAGAAAACGACGATCAAAGTTCTATGCACATGTCTACAGAATGAAACAGTCCAGAATACCGAAGAAACTACTCAATATAATTATGAATAGTAAATGCGGAACAGATGACTAAAAGAGGTCCAAAAGGATCTACAACAGATCAATATAAAAAATCTCAAAGATCGCACTGAATGTCGCTATAAAATCGCACATGTAAAGTTTGAGCAAAAATTAAATCGTCAACCTGGAGTAAAGTGGACAGATGAACGGAAGACAGAGCATTCAGAGAGGATGAAGCGTTTTTGGGAGGCAAAAAAGATGAAGCAAAATTCCTAATGATTGCAAATTCAAGTTCAGTCGCTCTCCTCATGGGGAACAATCGAAATAATAATAATAATAATAATATATATATATATATATATATATATATATATATATATATATATATATATATATATACATATACAATTTTTTTTCTTATATACATATATAAGAAAATGAACACTAGAACATTCATTCGAAAAATTCAAATTAATCAAGAGAATGTTATAGTAGAGCTATATATGTGAACGTGTACGATGTGATGTCTCCATTATCCTTCAAGGGATAAATGTTAGAGAAATATTGAAATCGATGCCACACCTGATGGAAGTGCGAAACATATATGTTTCGTTCTGCAAGGAACTCATTTCCTTATGTATATATATATATATATATATATATATATATATATATATATATATATATATATATATATATATATATATATAAAGAAAGTTATGAAACCAAAGTAATGATTTTTGAAAAAAATAAGGAAATTGAAAATCTAAAAAACGAGAAAATCATCTTGTGTATTGATGGGAAAGAGTTAGAAATAGGACAAAAATATGAATATTTAGGAATAGTGATCGATCAGAAACTTATATTTGATAAACACATAGATTTTATATGTTAAAAGATGGCTAGGAAGATTGGTCTAATGAATAGAATAAGTAACTATCTCTCAAGAAATACGAGAACAACTGTCTATAACAGTACAATATTACCACATATAGATTACGCTGTAACAGTGCTCTATTTGGGCAAAGAAAGTGACTTGAGAAGATTGCAGTTGCTTCAAAACAGAGCAATGAGAATCATTCTTAAATGTGGAAGACTAACTAGTGTAAAAGATATGTTACAAAGACTGAATTGGATTAGTGTTAAGGATATTATAGAAATCAATGCTATACTGTTTGTGCACAAAATTGAGTTGGGTCTAATGCCTCAATACATAAGAGAAAAGGTAACAAAATTCAGTGAAATTCATAATTATGGCACAAGAAACAAGGATAACTTTATCTTGAAACACAAAAACACCAAAATGGGTCACTAATACAATGTTTTTCAAGGCAATTAATAAATAAAATTCACTAGATCAAAATTTAAAAAGCTTGACTTTGAGTAAATTAAAGATTAAATTGTGGTAATACATATTGATATTTGGTCTAGTTGTAGTTAAATATTAATTGTACATTTTTGTTTGTAAGGAGTTGAAACAAGTTATATGAATTTAAATAATTTTAAGTTAATAATTATTATTATAAATTGATGTTAATGTAGCAAACTGCTAATTAGAATTCATATTATTATTATTATTATAGTGTAATATTGATATGGAATATCTAGAAGTGCGATAATATAGGACGTTAACTACAGAATTTTTCTTCTGGCGATATATATATATATATATATATATATATATATATATATATATATATATATATATATATATATATATATATATATATATATATATATATATATATATATATATATATATATATATATATATATATATATATATATATATATATATATATATATATATATATATATATATATATATATATATATATATATATATATATATATATATATATATATATATATATCGTATTATATTCGTGACTGAATGGTAAATACAAAGTGAGATTTTTTGGGATTGCAGTCAAGCAAAAACTAAGAAGACTCTTTTTTCTTTACTCGAGATTTCGAGACTTTATTGTCCCTTTATCAGGAGAACTGAAATAATTAAAATTAATGATAACACAGAACAATACATCAGGTACAAGAACTTACGAATGTGAGATTATGAATAATTATGATATAAATTCAAACCATTAAAGAGAATCGACTGAACGCAGGTATCATTATAGTGTGACAGGTCGAAGTATCAAAACAAACTGACATTCAGCGAATACATTGGTAAATATTGAAACGAATTGAAAACAGGCATACAACAAGCATCACAAGCGGAAGTATACACAAAAGCATACTATACAATCAGGATATTAATAATACATAAAACCACAATTCAAATTGAATCAAAAAAGGACAATTATGATTACTCAGTCTACAACGACCGTGTGTGCCACGCTTGAATGGACCACTTTTCTATTTTTGTCCAATTGGATCAAGTAGGCATAAATGCCACTCAGACTATCAATGTCTTTTCTAGAATTCATGGCCATATTGTGTTGAGCAATCCGAATCATTTCTAGGAAGGTTCTTTTTCCTGTTTTACTTTCCACAACCAAGACAGTGACATTATTAAAATCAGTAGAATATAATTCAGAATTTGCATGCCTCGACAGCATACAAGAATCCTTCCTGGTTCTTATCTGACTTTTATGCAAGGTGACTCGCTGCTTTAGCTTCGTTTTCGTCTGACCGATATAACACCGAACACAATCTCCACAAGGTGTTTTGTAGACCACTTTAGATTCCTTCATTATATCCTGTTCTTCATCTTTCAGTTTGGTCAAAATCGAACGGGCTGTTTTCACGTTTCTTGTGAATCATCAATTTTTCTTTAGGTAAGATATTGATTAACTTAGGTGGTAAACTTTCCACAAACGGAAGCGATACATACAGTATATCAGCATTATTTCTGCCTTCTCTAGTGCGCGCAGTATCCACCTCCTGTTGAACATCACTGTTCGGTATCTTAAAGATGAGGTGATTCAGTAACTTCTCAAGATATCCATTTCTCCTCAAGAGGTGGTACAATATTTTTAAGTTTTTGTTTCTGAAAGAACCATGTGCAATCTTTATTATTCTGGTTTTCAAGTTCCTAGCCAGATTTATTTTCATTTTCATCGGATGATAAGAGAGGAAATTTAAATACCGTCCAGATGCCACTGGTTTTATATACCAATCTGTAATGGTTACACCATTGTTCCTTATCACTTCCATATCCAAGAAAGGAACGGAAAAGTCCGTTTTCGTTTCCACTGTGAATTGAATTCTGCTGTTAAATTCGTTTAAGATACGAAGGGAACTTTCAATTTAATTCAATGGTACAGCTGTTATGATGTCATCCATGCATTTTACAGAAAGGCAAGTTGAAAGGAAGCTTGGGTAAGGATTTCTCCAAAACCAGGTCCACAACATACATTGCAATTATCGGAGACACTATAGATCCCATGGGAGTGCCATGTTTCTGCTTGTAAAAATTGCCCTTAAAGGAGAAAACAGGAGTAAAGAAAAAAAAGAGTCTCCTTAGTTTTTGCTTGACTGCAATCCCACAAAATCTCAAAATCTCAATATATATATATATATATATATATATATATATATATATATATATATATATATATATATAAAGAAATCGACTAAAAGAAAAAGATTCTGTAGTCATCGTGCTCCTATCATCGCACTCGTGAATATTCGATATTAAAAGTATACTATAATATTCTTTCGATAATTTTTTTTTTGACGAAAAGAGAATTATAACAGAGCCGGCTTTGTGAAACATGAACAAAGTGATGTCTCCGTTATCCTTCAAGGGATACATGTGAAAGATTATTGAAATATGTTCCCACATTTATTGGAAACGTTAGACAGTTTCGAGCTACCATGCACTCCTCAGTCAAGTACGTACATCAAACGAAAGGCATCGACATCAATCTTCAAATACAATGTTATGGATCATAAGACAAA
This sequence comes from Henosepilachna vigintioctopunctata, assembly GCA_030704895.1. Taxonomy (NCBI): domain Eukaryota; kingdom Metazoa; phylum Arthropoda; class Insecta; order Coleoptera; family Coccinellidae; genus Henosepilachna; species Henosepilachna vigintioctopunctata. The sequence goes on from JARQZJ010000041.1 coordinate 1,539,496, forward strand.
AATATACTGCTAAATCGTATGCCTATATAATGCATCAGATTACTACATCTTTCAATCTTAGTAACCAATAGAAAGCACATGAATACATCTGGCGTTGAAAGTTTCACACGTTCCTATCAATTAAGATATTCTATTTCCAAGTTACGTTTGCAATAAATGTGGACACGGATTTCAATATTCTCTAACATTTATCCCTTGAAGATAATGGAGACATTACATTATTCATGTTTCAGATGGAAAGCTCTGCTATATTCTTTTTTCTCTATTTCTTATGAATAATTCGTCAAAAAAATTATGGAACTAATGTTATAGTATACTTTTAATATTATATATATTATAAGTAAATTATTTTTATTATCCCTTACTACGATAATTGAAAAATAATTATTATGAAATGTAATATTAGATAATTCGAATGAAGGTTAAGTAACATGAAAGTAATGCAACAGTCAATTCATTATTCTTATATCGCTTTAATTATTATGTATGTAACTCAAAATAATATTTCAGGAGCGCTAAGCGATGTTAACTCCGCTTATAACGACCACAACCAAGAAGGCGATCTAGACGATAACACATCGATGTCTTCGAGAGCATCTTCCCGAATTTTTGACTCCGATGCGATGATGTCCCTTGATTCTTTAAGTGCCCTGTATGATTCGGAATATGATAATTGCTATCGGACAGATGATGATTTGAACACCGTTCCGGATTTGGATCGACTGAACTATTTTTCCGTGCCTGCCAACGATATACACTTGGCCAATATTAGATCCATGAGTGAGAGTATTACTAGGAATTTTGGACAGCCAAGAAGCGAGACTGATCCTGATAGTGACGTTTAAGCTACTATTCAAAGAAAATATTCCTTGTGGGAATTTCAATTCGTTTCTTCTAGAGCTCGCTGGTCATATGTGGTAATTAATATTACCTACCTTAATATAAAAATATCTTTAGATGTTCTTAATTGTACTTATGATATTATACACAACAGAATTTGAGTTATAATTTAATCAATATTACTTTACTCGAATAGAAGAAATTCAGTGTTAAATATGGAGGTTGTCACTATAATTGATTTGCTAACTTTGTTTGAATATGGGTAAAATATTTTATTGTATAGACGAAGGGTTGTGGAAGAGCGTTTCTGTAAGGATATTGGATTTATATTCAAAATTTCCATATAAGTTCAATTTCAGAGTTGACCACCAAATCATTAAATGAATGTGTTGGTAGTCATTTTTAAAAATTTCAGTTTAGAAAAAATAATGAAAAATTGCTCTCTAAAAAAGAAGAGCGTTGGTATACATTATTTTTATATTTCTCAAATTATGATTTAGTTCTAAACATAATTCACTCTTATTATTGAAATTCAGTTTAACATAATCAGCTCAATGGAAATTACACAAACATTAATCTGTTGAAATATTAAGATAAATTTTGAATGTATAATTTCCGATTTGTTTCTTTCATTATTGAAATTATAACAGTAAAGGATTCATTGTTCCATTACTTTAAAAAATTAAGTTTTTTTAACCAATAAAAATTTAGGAAATTCATATTTATTAAGAGCTTATTTTTCTGAAAAGAGTAGAAAGAAATCAAATTGTACAGTTTTTTTTATGTTAAATACAAAATACAAGAATTGAAATTCCCACAATCTGATATGCATATTCTGTTATGAATTAATTAGATAAGTAGATATTCTAGTTTTAAGGAAAAATTGTAAATATATCGAATATATCTTTGTTTGTACTTTTTCCTTCAGAATTTATAAATAACATCAATATTACTTTGAGTACTTAGAAAATATATTACTTTTACGGATTTAGGTGTTTATATGAGTGTACATGTAAACTATTATAATTTAGATTATAGATGAAAAAGATAGGCAAGTATGATCTTTATTTTATTCAACAGTGATATTATTTCTTCTGATATTTACATATAGTGTGCCTAAAAGATATGTCCTCAAGGAATAATTTTTCAGAGATCATCTCTTGATAAAATCAAGTGAATAAAATCGTTATAGCATATCAATGTGACATTTATCAATGAAATTGGTTTATTGCTATACAAAACTCTTATTGAAAAATCAAATATATTGTCTTGCAATGATAAGGTGCAATTGTTTTTTGATTGAATAGGCATAACGTTAATTTTGTTCATTATATTATTTTTTTGGATGAGCAATTGCTGTGATCCATTTGCAAACGTGTACCATATTGACTTTACTTCCATATTGTAAATAAATGCAATTTTGTTCTCTTCAGATATTCAAGTATTCATGTTTGATGTGAAATTTCATTTATCTTTGTTGTTGTATTCTCTATTTTTTTATGTTTGAACTCATTTGATATGTATGTTAAAATATTTTAAATAATTTATTAAATGCTTATCAATAAAATATTTATACTCTGGTGTTTATCTCTTAGAAGTGGTAGTATGATCAAGGATCAATAAAATATTCCTATAGAATAATACTATTATATTTTCAGTTAACATCAATCAGAAAAATTACACACAGCGTAAAAGAGTATAAATGATCGAAATTTATAAATACAAAAAATAGTAACCTAATGACTAGACATGGACATAGTCGAGTTTATCGCGCTCAACATTCCAATATGGCTTCTCAGTAACGGATCTTGAATAAAATTGTATCTCCATCATTTCCTCAAGAACAGGAGTTAGCACTTCCGACTTTACAGGCGTTCAGCTTTGGAAATCTTCATTCTGAAAGAGAGACTTATGCTTGCTCCTATGAAAAATGGTTCATAATTTGTCGAACTTTCATGATTCGACTTTTATGGTGGGAATGTGTTGGAAAACTGTTGACTTTGAAATTGAATTTAAATTCTCCATAATCTGCAAAGAAAATAATAATGAATATTCTAAAAGTTTTAAAACGTACGTGGCAAACACTTAAGGGAGATAATGCTGCGTATTAGTAATTGTATGCATGATTATATGTATATATAATTAGATTATATATATATATATATATAGATTATATATATATATATATATATATATATATATATATATATATATATATATATATATATATATATATATATATATAATCTAACTCATGCATACATTGGAGATGAAATTTTTGTGCTCATGGTACTGAATGAAATTTTTAAGAAAATGAACACTAGAATTAAAAAAAACACTAAAAATGGACGTGGTGCGACTAACGAGTTCCTTGCAGAGCGAAACATATATGTCTCGCACTTCCATCAGGTGTGGCATAGATTTCAATATTTATCTAACATTTATCCCTTGAAGGATAATGGAGACATCATATCGTACACGCTAGCTCTACTATAACATTCTCTTGGTTAATTTGAATTTTTCAAATGAATGTTCTAGTGTTCATTTTCTATATATATATATATATATATATATATATATATATATATATATATATATATATATATATATATATATATATAAACATATATATGACAATAATATACTTCTCAAAAATTAAAAAAATCTTACTGTAATCAGTTTATCCATTCCATATAATAGTCCCTCTTCATGATTTCCTTGCTGCCAAGCAGTTCTGTGGTCTACTGTTAGCCCATCTGGTAACCTATTCGTTTTGGCGAAGTCAATTAACCAAACTCCAATTTTGTAATCATCATATATGACAAAAAGACTACTTCCTACAACTTCTCTTCTTTTAAAGAATTCTGATTGGTCTATTTTACTTCTAATTTCACTTATTCGTTTAATCAGTCTTTGTTTCACATCATTTCTTCCATTTAAAAATAGTTCTAATGTATGTTGTACTTCTTCCATAGATTTAACTTTTTTTAGATCTGTCACAGGAGGAGAACCCCGACATTTCATGGCTTCGATACGAAAACCTAAACTACAGGATGACGATTGGAGTTCTCTGAACTGCATATATCTTAACTTGGTAACTGCTCTTTCTTCATGTTCTTCTTGGCTAGGAGCATTTGGATCAATAGCAATCATTTTCTGATACAAGTCGCCCCGAGCTTTTGTGTTTTTTACTTCCGACTCTAGAAAAGTTCTTGTTCCCATTTTTATATCGATCACATAAGGATCTTGAAAGCCATGTAATAGGTCTTGAAGTTCTATGAATTTTTCATTCTGATAATCAACTTCACGATAATACTTGGGAATTATGTTAGATAACTGTGGATCTTTGGAGATTTCTTCGTAAACCATTCGTTCAGTCTCATCATTGGGATTGGCTCGCTTTTTCCATACCGTTCCAGGTCCTGCTGGTGCTAAACTGTCAGGATGTCCGCTCAGCTGAAACCAACCTGAACTTCTACTTTTCAAGAGAACGTCGCTTGCTGGAGCGCTCAAGTCTAGTGCGTTCTGGAACAAAAATAATCTTCAGTAATATTGCATTATTTTGGACCAAACATGATACACACTACATCAAAAATAAATATAATAGAACAACAACGCATTGCTATGAATTTTGTACTTTTGGAGTAGTCATTTTGCAGATTAAATCTTACATCATTTTGTATATGAATAATTTCAGGTTAATTACAAAAATGATGTATAACGTCAATTGATTTCTCCACAACACATGAAAAAATTGCAGAAAAATTGTTTAATACACACTTCGAATAAGTTTATGGCTACTTAACCATTCTAGAGAGATTGTAACAAATATTAAACTCTTGATAATCAGTTAATAGCCCCAATGTATGAGAAACGTATGTCAAGTCTTTTGAATCCTAAGATACATTTCAGGAATTAATGTTACTTGTTTAACTTTAAAACAATTCGAAAATGTTGATATTACCCGTATGTAATGCGAACATAGCATAAATAGCTGGAAGTAAGCATGGAACAAGTAAGTAGTTATGAATCTCTTCATTGGATCGCTAAATATTCGGTAAATTCAATTGGTTCTATCTAAATAAACCATTCAGAGATGCTTTTATTTCAACTATATGTTTACAATTGAACATGTTTCATTCGCTCATTCTTTATCATTGCCATCTTGATCGACAGCAAGATTGATTGTGTCGATACCTAGTTCATTTCAATCGCATACAATGTCCTTAAATGGTTCTTTATACAAGATATTTTAATATTAATGGGAAGAAAAACGAATAGCAATCAATGTCGCTTTATCTGAATTCAGACTGAGATATACAGTTCTTATCATTTTTTATTCATTTGATACACGTTGTATTTCCTTCAACTTGCTAGACCGTGCGTTTGTTTCCTCAATATGCTAATACGGCTTACGTACGTGGTTTATCGTACGAATCAAGTTACATATGATGCGGACTTATTGTTTACGGAATTGATCATATGAATTTTTCATCACGTTCCAGTATTACTTTATAATAGTTCTGTGTTAGTCACATAAAATTACATAGGTTGTTAAGAAAAATGTTCAGCAAACTATAGTCAGAGTTTAACTAACATTATTAGCAATTGTACAAACTTAAAATGGAAACCGAAAGAGAAATGACGATAATTCAGGATTTTCCATTTTCAAGAATAGGAAACATAATAAAGTGTTGTTGAAATGGAATTGAATGAATTTACAAACATGTAAATGACTTTTCGAAGTATTTTGTAAAAGGCACATCTTTTTTCGTTAAGTTAAAATTTCAGTTCTGGAGTTGGCTTTCCTAATTTTTTAATAATATCTAAAAATAATATTCCTTCATTCAACAGTAATCATACATCTCAACAAAAGTGTATCAGAAATATTGAACTAGATTATATGGCTCACAGTTGAGTATAAATTCATATATACTTTTCTTGAAGATCTCATGTTTTCTGAATTGCTTCATATATTTATGTAATGCAAATGAAATGGCCATGAAAAATGAAATGCGGTCGTCTTTCTCTGCGTGTATAGATAGGTATGTGGCGGATAAAAGAAACTATGAATTTGTCTTGTACTATTCTTTTTGTTGTTTCTACACTTTTAGAAGTAGAAATCCTTACTATGAACATAAAGAAGTCATTTATATATATATATATATATATATATATATATATATATATATATATATATATATATATATATATATATATATATATATAAACTGTCAACATTCTACTAAATCTGAACTTACATCTGTATGATTCCCTATATCCAGTACGATACATCGATCGTACTGAATCGGATCGGATTGAAACTTAGCATTAATATAAAACTTTGAGAACCCCTTATCTACCTGATACCTTAATACCATAATACTGTAAATGACTGAATTTAGTAACATTTTAAACACTGATGTATGTGTTTCCCACTTCAGCAATTACAAACGGCTTAATTCTAATTAAAAGCAGATAATTTTGCAATTACTTTTTATACTGAATTAAGTTTTAGGTTATTTCCAACATCGCTTGCACACCAACTAAGAGCCTGATTCTTAATCACTTTTGAATTTACTCAATAATCCAATTCAGTTATCGCAGTTGAATGTATCTAAACTAATCATCAACTCAAAATTTACGTGTTTGCTGGCCACTTATGTTATTACACTATAGGGGTGTAATAACATTTATGATAGATGTGTTTGATGTCCACTGAAAAGGATTGAAATATTTAATATAATGAAGTTTCTGGTTTTGAGAATATACAGTTTTTAAGTTATAGCATGTTTTTCTCGTTTTTTAGCCGAAAACTTCTGTAAATTAACAGAAAAGTAAATTCTGATTGAAATGAAAATTGCGAGATCCTATGACGCAATATAAACTCACAACTAAAGAGGTAATCGAAGAAAAAAGCAAGGACATTTATGTATATACTCAATTATCGTTAAGTTTTTAAGATGTATGCATTCAACGAAAGCGGAGCGCCGAAAGAAATCGCACTACACACCAGATGTATGTTGCTAAAATATGCAATGCAGTAGATGCATCATGCCACGGAAAAGTCGAATTATAAAAATAGTGGAAATCCTTATTTTAAAAAACATTTTTCAATTTTCAAAATTTAATTTATTTATCAAATATTTTCTTGTTTTCACTTCTCGCGTGTACTGCGAGCCCACGAATTGATGAATCACCCTTGCCTACAGAAAACAATATGAATTCCACGATACGTATCCCGAATAGTTCATCATATCAACTAGCTATGTCAAATAATGAAAGCAAAATTTCAAAACATCTGCAGGTAATTTAAATGAGGAATTAATTTGAACCTACACGCATTTCTGAAAACCTTTCTTGAACGAAAAACTTTACTTGAATTAATGATCATATGAATCATTTACAAATATACTCAAGACATATTTCCTAAGGATAGTTTATTACATGAATACATGCGTTCAGAAGGATCTGAATGATCACACTTCTAATAACAGTTTTATGAAATGGAATGCTGAGCCAGAAACATTCCTCTGAATATTGAAGAGGTAAAAGAACGGAGTTGATTATCAAAATTACAATTGACGTTTGATATTCATAGTAATTTATCAAATTCACTTATCATCAGTTTTGACAAAGTAATTTCACACAACTGAAATAAAGATTTTCAATTAAAAAAGCCTGATTTTAATTATTTGCCAAACTTGATTATTTATATAATAATCAAGTTGACAATCTACTGAAACAGATTGAAAAAAAGATCGGTAATATTTCATTCTTAAAATACGTCAGTAACAGGCTCTGCTCGTGTAAATAACAATAACAAAAAATGCTCTAATTCTTAGTGTTTATTTACTCACAATTGCTAAAAATTTTAGAAGGGACATATCGTCTTCAGGTTTCCTCTCAGGAACATTCAGAGATTGTAAATCGATGGCTTTGAGACTGTTGGATTTTCTCCATTTCTTGAATGCATTTTGTGGAGACTTTGAACGGGAACTCTTGGGTGGCCGCTTTTTCCATATTTCACCGACGTCAATATCCTTTTCATTCGCCTAGAAAGAGAAACACAATTCAAACTCCGAGAAGTAGTTTCACATTCGAAACATTTCACATCAGTCTCCGATTTTTCTGGGTCAGAAAGGTGGATTAGTATTCTTTGAAAATTCCTAGTTATCGCAAGGTATTACTATTAATTAAACGAAATGATTTGTCTTGAATTTAAAATGCGGGGTCAATGATTACGTCAATTATGCCAGTGAATCGTCCTTACTGGGGTCTTGTTTTTATTCACGCCTCATTTTCATGGATGGCTTGATGACGTTTCATCATCTTATTAGGCATACGTAAGGAGAATTTCTCGCCGACTTAAACCATAAAAACACTTCTATGCATTCTTTAATGCCGTGATTGTATAATTAAGAAATTGCATTTAATCATTCTTATTTGAGTTGATTAATTGACATACATTGTTCTAACAAATCGGCACAAATCATAATCGCGTTTTCAAATTGAGGAAATCTATATCCATAAAAATTCGCATGAATTTCAGGAATTCGCTGAGTGAATTTTATGATATATTCGTGTTTTTCTGGAGAATTTCAGAATAATTCGGAATATCCCTAACTTTTTAAAATGTAAATATCAATCCAATTTTGTCAAAATTTTTTTTATTTTCAAAACTGTTTTCACTGTTTAGAATATTTCTGTTGTTTTGCAATTTTCAAATGCAGCTACTTTATATATTTTTGACTTTCTTCACACCTTATATCATCAAAAATGCACTTATAAAATTTACGAAATACCTCATTGGCACTCAACTTTTATTTGGACATCATTCAATGATTCTTGTATGAAATTGTTCAAGAATTATTAACTATTAATGAATTCCTTTAATCTTCTTGAATATAACTTAGTTGTTAATAGTTGAAGTAGAGAGATCTCAATTCATTTGTTGAACTATTTTTTTCTTTTAGTATGTATATGTAAAATCATGAAAAAAATTGTAAGTAATACAATTAATTGTGCTAAATAATTGAGTGCATCCAAGATTAATAATTAGTATGTATTAGTGGAATTTGAATACGTATTTGGTAACAAAATAGATAATGAGGAAAACATTTATTTATAATAATATCTCAAAATTAAATATCTGTGAAGAAGGAAGTTAGAAAATATTGAAGAATAACCAAAGACTTGAAATTTTATTCCGATGAAAGTAAATAAACATTTCAGTAAGTTATTCTGTTACGAATATTGTTTGAAAAGGTTAATGTATTCAACCTTGTGAAGTTACGTATTTCGCTGTTTTTATAGTTACGTAGGTAGTATATATTATATATATATATATTAATTTGTTTAAAAATTCCAAATATAAATTTCTTTAGATCAGAAAAATTGAAAATCACCCATACGAATATATTTAGACATCCCGTCGATAATAGAAAATTCAAAATATAAGCCACATTTGAGAATAGAAGAGTAGGAAAAATTCGAAATCAATGTTTATTTAATTGAAGAAAATTTTTCACAGAATACAAATTTCACGAGAATAAATTATTGATTGTGATAATTTTCAAAATACAAGTAAAACATGTTTCATAAATAGCAGCTTTGAATGATGTTAATTATTTAGAACTTTCCGTAATTATTAAGAAAAATGCTCTGTAATTTTCATAATGAACACATTAATCGAAATGTGTATCAAACCATCAAAGATGATATAAATTCATTACGAGATGTAACGGATCAATTGTGAAAAAGTAAACAGGCCTATTCAGATATGAATTTTTTTATATTTTTTTTTCACAAAAAAACACTGATGATCTACTTTTCGAATAAAATTGAGTTCGATGAAAGTAAACGTTTCGTTTAAGACGTGTATACATTAATTAAGAATTAATAGGTACACAATAGAATACAATAGGTAATACAGAAATTACATTCATTCAACTATAAATTTTTTTTAGAATATCATCAAATATTCAGTGAATTAATGGAATTCAAATTAATGGAGCACTGAATGTCAATAGTTACGTTAAATAAGGTTATTCACTATCATCGCTAATGCGTCATTGAAATATAGGAATAATATTAGATATTACTTTTCATTCGATAAATAGATTGAAGAAAGTGAAGGTTTTTGTAAAAGATAAATACTTGTATAATTTATTTTTTAACATGATTTTGATACGAGTCTATTCTAGAAATGGCAAGAAAGTCAGTAAATATATTGATAAGTTCTTGAAACAAAAAATTCAATTTACAATAGAGATTTTATGTAATTTGTCCGAATATTAATACCGAATTTAATGAATCTGATAGCAATATAAGAATATGATATAACATTGATGTCATTATATCTCTAATCAGATCCAAAACAATTATAACGTAATTCTGCAAATATCTATATATAATGGAAAAAAGTTTAACAAATACATAAAAAAGAAATATTTTTAACACAGTTATTAACATATGTTTTACTTCAATTAGTGTTATATTTCCTTTAAGGATATTTCATTCGACTTAAAATGCTTCTAAATTGAAAGATTTCGTGACAATCACGTTAGAATTTATGTATATGGACAAAAACTTGGGTGTTCAACCATGAGATAACGAAATTGGTTCATTTACATAAACCAAAGGAAAATTTTCCATGACGCTAACATAGAAATTGTTTATAAATTAATGGATACGGTTAATAATTTTTCCAAATATATGTGAATATAATATACTTTATTTGTTATTGGCGAAACTAATTCGCGGGTAGATATTCGGTGTTAATTTTATGAAATCAGAGACCTCTGATGTTGTCCCTGAGTATACAGGAAAACAGATAATGTCGGCATATGTTAATTTTTGTGTAAATATATCAGTCAATTTCAAGTGATAAAGAGGAAAATTGGATCATGTTACTTAATTTATTGTCACAATACCACACACAAAAGTGCTGGATGCTAACCACACTTTCCATTTATTCAGTGATTAGGTAACACTATTTTTCCGATGTCATGAGAAATCACTGGAAAATGGAGGGTTACAAACCCAAAACTATATTTAAAAGCTACCACCTTGCGATAATTGCACATTAGTATGTGACTCAAGTAAATGTTAAGAATCTCACAACATACTTTTTTACTTTTTCTGATTTTCAGAATGATGGGACTGTTTACAAAACTAAAAGACAAGGAATACTCTGAATAGATCCAGTGTAGTGTATGAAGTCAACTGTAATTGTGTAAGAAGTTATACTAGTCAAACAGCAAATTAAATATATTGCAATTCAATAAAATTGCAAACATAATTCATATACATTAAAGTGACACATGAAGACATGTGCATTGACAGTCCATGCTAATGTGGAAAATCACCAACCATATTCTGAAAATGCAGATATACTAGATACAGAAATAAAACAAAGAATAGAACCTTTTTAGAAATGCTCATAAAGACAAAAATATAAACGAATATATCGATCAACTCCAGAAAAACATCGTTGAATTAAGTTCCATGTAATCCTATTTGATATAATATGATTCAATAAAACCAGATCAGAACTAGATTGGTTGACTTCATAGCTCTATGAATGAAGTCACGACAATATATCAACTTAAAAATTATATTTCCAATTGTGATATATGGCTATTCTAAATATTATTAGAATTTTTGTAAAATAGAGTATTTTTAAGTTCGAAGTAGGGTTTTATCAAAGTGTGTTCAATTATATTTTTCTTTCTTAGTATATTGTTGATTGATAGTGGTATAAATTACTGTCAACTTCGTTCATATCCTCAATTTCACAAATTTTATTACTGTTTAACTGGACATAACTATTATTTCTATATTTTCCATATTTTGATTGATTCTAGTTCTCCTAATGAACCGAACATAAAATTCTCTGAAGTTTGAAGAGAAAAAAAGAATTCAATAGTTGATGCACTATTGCACACTAATGGCGTATTCGACAATTGGTGCAAGGTATTAAGAGAATACGTTTCACATAATTGATTTGATTTGTTTCTAGTGAAATAAAGCAACTGCTAATAGAACACAACGTATTTTGGAGCTATATGATATTGGGATTGTTTCTAGGTCACAAGGCTAAATGAAATAATTTTATCAAGAATTTAAAATTCAAATCATAACAATCAAAAATGAAAAGAGCACATATTGAACATCTGAAATTTCTTAACAAACTTGTGAAAAATCATATACTGGGCAAACCTCGCAAAATTCAGAAAAAATATTGAAAGCACCCAGCTTTTCAGACATTCTATGAATAACAGAGAACTGAATAAATATTTGAATATAAAAGTGTTGGCCATCATAATTTTAAAAATGAAGAAACAAAAAGTTTGCAGATCAGAAGATCGATGAAATACATTGAATGAGAGATCAATTTGTACAAATTGAATTTAATTAATATCATCAACTATCAAGAAACAGAAAACATAAAAAACAAATATTCTGGAATTGTATAATTTCTTATAAGTTATCTGTTTTCGACAAATATTCTAATTTTTATATTGAAGCTAGTTTGAATTAGCTTCAATATAAAAATCGAAGTACAACTTCTTCAAATTCCGAATTAACAGTAATCAATAAGATGCTAAGTTAGTGTTAACTAAGTCAGCATATTATTAAATGATTTTTTATTCATTCAATTAATGAATCTAAAAATAATAAAATTATAATAAAATCAACTTATATTCAACTAATTAATTATTTCAGCCTCTGATATTCAACTGCTAAATTAACTATTATAGTGTCTGCTTAGCCTCTGAAGAAGTTGTACTTGCTCCAAAACTCGAGGCATGCGTATTTTTTACTATATGAGAAAATTTAAATTAGTGTTTTCTTTTGGATATAAATTTCTTCCGAGCATCGGCCTCATAAATCATTAATCAAATTTTCTCATCAATGTTAATAAGTGGAATATTTAGAAAAAGTTTTACTGTTTCAGCAATTTACGATTTTTCATTTGGTTCTCTTAGCACATAAGCGTATGTTTTGGAGTTCCGTTAATTTCCTCTATCTTAGATATTAATATTAAACAGATATTTTCATCATCGAGTTCACTGGTTGGTTGTAAATGGTTTCGATTTTCGAACTTTCAGCTGTTGTATCTCAGATTTCAAAGAGGTCCTTCCACTTTTTAAAAGCTCAAACAAATTTGCGAACTCACTATCAATAGTTGTATTAATAGTGTTTTTATTGTAGAAAAGGGTTCATTTCCCGAGGACTTTTTCATCTCCTCCATTTCCTAGATACGGGAACAGCTTTCCGAAGATGTTATAGCAATATCATTTCGATTAAGCGTCTTTTAGCAGTTGCTACATGTCACCACCTTTTTGAGTATAATAATAGAAATGATTTTGAATATGAAATCATTTTGAAAATGATGAAACTAATGAAAATCAGGGTGAATCTTTAATTCAATAAACTATCGATTATAAAATGACATCTTAATCCTAATAAATTCAAAAATAATACTTTCATATCAAAAATAGAAAAAGACATACCATATTTCAGGTGATAAACCTGGATGTGAACGACATGTACTTATCTCTACGAATAACTTATGACTTAAAAAAATATATCAAGATCATTTTTTTTAATTAATCGATGTGAAAACTTGGTATTGACGAACTGATGCCAGTAATTTAATCATACAGATTCTTGGACTCAGCGCAGTTAAAATTTTGTCCAAAATTTTTCATAATTGAGCAAAAACCTTACCAATTCTTGTAAGAACGTTGGAAATATAACTGTGTTTTTTATAATTTCCACACGCTACGTAACAGCATATTATCAATTTCAACTTTTTGATTGATTTCAGCTGATTTGAAGTGTGTTCTTGTTAATGACACTGCGAACAAATTGTGACATACTCACAAATTGTTCAATTTGGATATTTATATTGCATTTTTTTGGAACCATCGGACTTGTACAGACTAAACAAACACATTGGTTTCATCCAATGATTTTTCTGTTTTACTATTTTATGCGGGCGTGTAAACTATGTACATTACTCATCAGATGAAGCGTCAAATTTTTCATGACTAAAATATAGACATACAAGCTTAGACATCCGTACCTAACCTGAGATTCGAAACCAACACATCCGCATCAAATATGGCACACACGATATACATACGTCATCTAAATCTCTCATTCACGGAAGTGTAGACCTAATAATTAAAACAATTATACTTGTTTTCAACTTCTTACCTATCTATCCCTGTGGAGCACTGCTTAGACTTACAGAAGAAGTCTCACCACAGGAGATAGAGAGTCAAATGCAGAATAACTCATTTACATAATGTCTTTGACACGAATAATTATGAAACATGATGGATAATCCACTGTAATGGGACGGAACTCGACTTAAAGTCTAGGTGCGTAAAGAAAACGATTAAGTAAATCTACGTCGATAAATTGAACTTTTGTTCTCTTGATAAATATCAAGAGAACAAAATTTATTTTATTTTCAGGATTTTATGATTTGATTAAATACCAAAATCCTGAAAAGGGTACCTACTACACATTCAAAGATGTATAAACTAGTATATCTGAAGACTTATTGATACCTCTTGAACGGTCGACGAAACAATCAAAATCAAATAACTCGTCGATAGAAAGCTTTCATTGGTATCACACTTCTACCAAATTGAATAAAAATAACGTTAATTGCCTTTTATCGGCAAGGACACATTTGTTTGTATTTCTAAATTAAGCAACGCTTGAATAAAAGTCCAAAAATACAAATGAACGCTGGCTAGTATTATATAATTCCGCAATATTTTGGTTAGTACAATTGATTGGCTTGAACTATTTTCACTTTCAAATCTGGTTGTTATAAAATCATGAAATTCATGAAAGAATATTGAGCAATGCAAATGAGCAATATTCTGCACATCTCTACAAATTAAGAATTGAAATTAATGAAGTGTATTAAAGACCCCGTCAGAGAAACGACCATCTATTTAATTTGAGACGGCATTTCGAAATGATTCGCTGTTAAAATCAACAATAGAACTGGAATTTTTATCACAAACGATAAATCATTGACGCACATTCTCCGATAATGACTGTAAACTTTATATATTCAATCGTCTTCATATTTCCGAAGGGAAATATCATTTTGTTGAATATCGAGAAAGTTTATAAATTTTTCTTGAATTGTTTTATAATTTTCATATTTTATGTAATTGAATATAAACTTAAATTCAAACATTGATTCATTACATATCATCAGTATACATATGCTATGTAGTGAATAAAGTGTAAATCATAAGTTCAAGTTTTTGAATTTAAGTTTTTATTCAAATATAATGGATTCACATCAAGTAAACGCCAACACTATTAAAATTATATGTAGTTGTTTTTCGATCTAAAGTAGAACAGCAGTTTCAATGAAAACTAAGAGAAAATTAGAATTTTCAAATGAATACACATTATAATTTTAATTACCAACTAAGTTAAGCGTATTGAACATTTCTACTCTAAATACCATCAGCTGAAAGAGGAGAAACTTCCACGCTACAATGACAAATAAGAGTTACATTCTTTCATTAAGACTTCTCAAATTGACTTCGAAAGAATTATGATGCATCGGGATTGAACTTTTTCAATAACTCGAAATGTTGATTGAATACATGACGTTTTTTGTAATATCTAAGTACATTATGAAAATAAATGAGATGTTTCTAACAGTTAAGAATTTGAAGAATTTCTTTATTTCTTTGTTGCAAAGAATGGTAAGTGTGCATTCTTCTAGGAACACTTAGAACCTATAGTATATTATTCCATTTCGTTTTCTTCAACAAATCAACTCATAGTATTTATTTTGTTAGAGTTTTCGAATTACTTTTGCTGTCAAACAAATGCAATTTAAAATTTATGAAACGCTAATACAACTAGTTATATACTGGTTTACGTTGTTGCATTTGAGGATATATTCTAATATTTCTAATATAACTTTAATTGATAATGATCTTCTTATAGAGGCATGAACGTTTGTGAATTAGCTAACATTTTTTACACAAAAAAAATCGAATAGATTCGAAATTGTGTTTTCTATTCTGGAAATTTTCATTTCATTCATGAATATATTGAACCGTAATTAGAGTTTTAATAAGGTTTGTTGATATAAAATACGATTATTTTAAATAAAACTAAGTAGTTTTTCGATTTTCACTATAATTAATTCAAAACATGACAAGCTCACAGTGACTTCACTCAGATGTTGATGAAGGCACTGTGTTGGCGAAACGATATTGTCATGTTTTGAGTTAATTATAGTGAAAATCGAAAAACTACTTAGTTTTATTTAAATTATGTATATAGATTTTCATCAAGTATCGGCCCAATCGATTGATGATAAAACGATTGCTCATCATCAATACAACGAAATAACAAAATTACAGTAAACTGACTGTATTTAAATCAATTTATATTAGTTATTTAGTAAAACTGCTAAAAACTCATCATCAGTTTCCCCAGCGCAATGTTAACGGTTTCGTTACTTACGGTTCATTATTTCAAAATTTTGCAACATGAAAATGTATCATTTTTAGAATTAAATCGAAAATTTCTCACTTTTTCATGTGGCATGAAATTATCCATAAAGAACACATAATTGAATTCTTGTAGTATGCCTACTTCCGTCGGAAATATAATAATATCCATATATTTAAAAGATAATTTTGACGATATTAAAATGTTTGTTGCAAATATAAAACGATGGAAATATATTATGAATCTCCCTCTTAATATTTGCACATTTGTGTCTAACATTGATAAAATTATTGCACGATTTTTCCCATTTATTATGACTACCAATATCAAGTTTTAAGCCATTGTGTACACTATCATATTATAAATAAGAGATCACAAACAGTGGTATTTATCCAGTCTTCGAATAAGGGAGTTTTATACTAGAAAAATGTGGAGAGGGGTGTATTTTGCAAAATCACTTACCGGAACATTACGGCATTTAAAACAGGTTAGTTCCGAAATGAATCCAGAATAAGTATCCTTTCCTTTAGAAGCGACGAGATTAACAACAGCAGGCACCATAGCGATTTGATTCACACACATTTTAAGTCAATAAATTAGTAAAACGCCCAAATTTTCAAGGCACCAATTAGAGTTTATTCATAGAAAAGTTCTTCACTAAACATATAAAGAATTCATTCAAATTATATTAAAGTCACTCGAGTTTCGCGTACTCTTTTCGCGAAGCAAAGCCGATTTCTGATTTCTCTCTGTTGAGGCGTGACATAGATATGTAGGATCTCATTTGCGTCACGGTACCCTACCACAGCGTACAGTCGTACCGTATTGTGTGTTGGTTTCTATGAAGTATCAACCACGAAGCTGATATGGAAAACACAAGCTTGATAAGGCTCTTTCGTTTAATTATTAATAAGTTTGAAGTATCGTATTTAAGATCTAAAGAAAAATTAAGTGATTATAGATATCATATTCACAATTAATCAATATGTCTTCTTGAAGAAGGCCAAGAGTTGGCCCGCTGAAGTTCTGGGTTCGAATATTCCTTGATTACATAGAGCTTGTTAATCGTGAGGCAAAAATGTAAGGTATCATTGAGAAACGAACATATTTTGAAATAAAAATGAAATGTCTTTCGAGCGACAAATTAAGTCTTTTTTTCTGAATCAGAAGTAGTTTACGGGTAATGATATGATCTATTGACATGTCCACATAATTAGAAAATTAAATCAAAAACTCAAGTGTTCAATCAAAAATAACTGATCACTCCATAAATTTTTCACTTTGGTCGGTTTCGATGAAAAAATACCACCTTTTTCACTCAACATGTTTTGAAAGCCTGCTTTGATAAAAAATGTAGCAACGTTGATTCAAGAGTTTCCTCCATGAACTATTGTTTCGAAATAAAAAGCAAACGCACATTGTGAATTCTTTCAATTTACAGTAAGTCTTCAAAACGATTATGTACATTTAATTTTCTCATTATCTGCTGGCGAACGCTTTTAAATACATAAAGATAGTTTCCAATTAAGTCACAACTAACAATTATCGGACATCGTACCCCGTCCACTGAAGTACTGTTAACAATTCCTATATTGCTATTATTATTATATTTAACTTAGAACAAGCACGCAAGTGTATATATATATATATATATATATATATATATATATATATATATATATATATATATATATATATATATAGTAGTAAATACTGAGAATCTTAATCGAAATATTTCAAATGAAACTCTCAGGAAACTGTCTACACAAATGTTGCCACTAGAACGAACCTATCACTTTCGAGAGTGAATATTAAGTGCGCTTCGAAAAAATCATCGATCTTTTTGAATGATAATAGGATACAATTATTTCATCATTATTATGAATCATCAGTCCGTATTCAATCAATCAATCAAGAATCGATGTCTTTCAAAACGCCCACAGGTCCTAGATCCAAATGAGGGGAACAACAATTTGTGAAAATTCACGTGAGCTCCCTCTATCGAAGAAAAGACGAATAAACTCTCCCTAGCGTTCTAGATTCCTATTCATGACAACATTAGTGCGAATACGTGAGACTTTGTGGATTCGAACACCAAAGAAATCTGTCTGCAATGTAGATAGCACAGGATAGCTGGTTTCAAGATTCATGAATCATTCATTATAGTACATAGAACATCTTGTCATTTCTGCGTGTCATTTCGTAAAATTCTGTGCAGATGAAAAGAGAAGAATGAAAATGAGGGAAACATAATCAACTTGAATACCTATGACATGCAAGATGAATGAGGAAATGATTCGTAAGTGTATCATTAAAATTTCAATTGTATTACGATATTCTATCTATAATCTAGATATCTTTTATTTCATTGTTTATAATAAATTAAGTTTTCAAAAATGAGAGTATTCGTGTAGTAGATATTGTCTATTGGGATATTTTCATATATCTATTGTAGTTACCTACTGAAAAAGAGAATACAGCTCTTTAATTATCTAATGTGCTTACTGCTCTTTACGAGTATTTGTGGATATTCTAATTTTTTGCCATAACTAACAAGAAATACATTTAAAGTAAACGGTTGGGTACTTTGGTATTGGACTATTGTCAAATCGCGAGAAGAAAAAACATAATAACAAAGCTTTTCTATTTTCATTCGTCCAAATAAAACAAATTATTAAAAATATAAGTTGCCCCTATAATGTTAGATGTAAATACTTGCGTATAATTTGCTGCAAAAGTATTTAGGAAGACTTAATATTTTACACAGTGGAAAATACTCATTGTGAGCAACGAAGGTGCTTGGGAATTGATCCCTGATCTCTAATAAAATAAAAAAGTGATGAATTTTTCTCCACAAGACTTTTTATATTACCTATATAAATAAAAATGAGTATTTCAACAACTTATCTGCATAATAATCAGAAAATATGCAGAATATATTAGTTCAATTCGGAACAGATATTTCTCAATTCAGATATGCTCATCCATAGTAACAGTACGAACGTAAACGTCAAGATATAGTTACAACATTCCGATAAGTGAATAAAATTAATCAATTGAATATAATTACACACCAAAAACTGAGACTGATTGACGGTCTATATTTATATTTTCGTTTAAAGAACTGTAGTGTCAAAAAAGTATTTGACACTACAAAAAAATGAATCGAGAGATATTGACATGCGTTAATTATTTCATATTTTTGATAAAATTCACATTATTGCTAATTGAATAAGTAGGTAGAAATCCCAAATATAAAAATTCATGATTTTTTACATGTTAAACATTCGAATTATCATGCATCTATCTGATGATATAATTTATTGGTTGACATATGTTGAGACAGAAGGATAATTATATAGTTTATCACATTTAAATTTCAAACGAGAAAATTAAAAACATTATTTTAATTGCCATATAATTTTCGAGGCAAGAATGGAAGAGAACATGTCCAAATGAATATTAGAGTTAAATTATGCTTAACATCACAAGAAATATTTTCATATTACATAAATTTCAGCAAATGAAAAAATCCAAGTAAACTCATTTTAGTGTAACGTTAAGTAAATGAACAGTTTTTTGAATACATTGATTTTTATGTTTTTACAAACGTATATCATTACGTCGTTATGATGAAATAACAGGTTTTGAAAAAGATCGAAACCTAATAATAGATTCATCTTCAACAACTGGACAGTCTAAATCTTGACCAAAAATTTTTTGCTATAGGCAATCAATATTAATAATTGACCGAAGGCCCAGGATTTTACAGTGCACGATTAAAAACGTAACAGTTCGTTTGGAAAATCTGATACAAAATATACGCAAAATATAATTTTACAGCTACAAACGAACTCAACGAAAATGAAAGGAGTTTAGAATACTTTGTTAGTTCGATGGTATTTGAAAACCTGCTTTGTTTTACGATATTTTTAACCGAAGAATTCACCAATTTTTCAGAAACTAAGCGAAGAATTTACAGCAAACAGAATTTGATGAGGTTTTCGAAAGATTGTACACCATTTTTATGCTCTTGTCCGTAATTTCTAACACTAACATTTCAAGGGTTTATGGAATCTATCTCACTTCGTTGTGGTCGATGAGTAGACTATTCAGACTATATGAGTCATATGAGTTCTTTCAATGAGTTACAAAACGTTGAAAATGTTCCTTAAACAATTCGGATGAGGGAATAAACATTTGTATATTTGCATCCTGCTAGAATGCAAATAAACAATTTGTATATTTGCATCCTAACAGGAATAAAATTTAGATTTTTAATACTAAGATGTATGAACACTTAGCCATACATCAGTTAATACATTGTAAACTGTATTGTACAGTTGAGAGGACTGATAAATTCCATGTTTCGGGTTAAAAACATATTATCAAGAGTTAAGAATTCGAATGATATGATATGGTTACTTCTTCTTCACATTCGTTATTTCATAGCAGGTAAATAATTTCTTCTTCATACCGCCGCATAAGTCACATAGGAAAAATTAAAATTCGTTATTTCGTAGAAATCTGAATGCCTTTCCCCCATGAAGACGTAATTTGAATAGAAAGCATCAAGTCCAATTATTATTCTTTGTTCAAGGTATGGTACTCCAATCAATGAAATGATTATTAATTTATGGGGACAAAATGTTTGGTGGGGTTTGTTTGAGAGCTTAAAATTTTCAAGGGCAATCTTAGGGGATTTTTAAAATAACCCAAAATATTTCATATCATAATTTAAATAACTAAATTAATTTTGATTTCTATCTTGAATAAAAAAATTCATTTTATGATGACAATATTCAAGACTATTTCTTAATGTAGGTTGGGTAATGAAAAATTATATAATTAGTAAATAAATAATTCAATTTGTTTAAAATAATACCCTAACCCTAAATTATTCCTAATATTCTCATTTACAAAAATGAAATGAAAAATAATATATAAGAAAAAATACTTAAGTACCTTATAATTGCAAAATAAAACCTTAATATATATTTTTTCTTTGAATGTTAAAAACAATTCTAGGGGTTTTCGGGGTTTTTCAACTTGACTACGGGGGGAAAGGATTGCACGAGTTGGTAACCTTGGAAGTACTTTACTGGATGGTACATTCCATTCGGAAGAACTCCTGTAAGTAGCTTCGCATAAAGCCGATTATCTTACAAGCAGGACCCCTTTTCGCTCTTATTATTAGCCTTCATTTAGAATTAAATGTGCTACAGTCAGTACTTTCAAAGTTGTTTTCATTTTCCGTTTAATAAAGTTATGTTTATAATACGTTCAGCAATGACAAGCTGATAGTAATATAAAAATCTTTATTTTTGTTGGCGTTTCGTTGTTAAGTACAATTAATTAATTATACCAAATAGTATATACCTTCTGATGAAACAGTATCGTTTGTTAGGAAGAACATCTTCAAGTACCTGATGAGGATACAGCTTGATACAGCTAGAAAACTGAATAACGAAATTAATTTATACCAATACATTCAGGTTCCATGCTGAATATGATATGTGAAACAATATCTTCCCGTAGCTAGCTGGAAACCACATTAATGCTCGTATTCCGCAGATACCTCACCTTTAATGTGACTTTTGTTGCACTTTCCTCTCCATTTACTACTAATAATGCAATTCTCTTGAATTGGTCATTCCACTTCACTTCAACCAGTACACTGTTTTCAATCGTTCCACTTCATTGAAAATAGTTTTTACTCTAGTATCTGTTTTTTTTTTCTCGAATTTTCACCCTAAAGGAGATGTACTACTTAATAATAATAATAATCTTTATGAATGAGAGGTAATAATGAAAACTTTTCTAAAAATCACTGACTGAACAATTCTTTATTCGACTAGTTTCGCCTTTTACGGCATTATCCAGAAAGCACGGCAAAATTTACGGCATTATCATTCTTGATAATGCCGTAAAAGGCGAAACTAGACGAAAAAAGAATTGTTCAGTCAGTGATTTTTAGACAAGTTTTTATTAGTATACCTCTCATTTAAATATGAACTATCACAGAGTTGATTCATCGTCCAATGAATTTATTAATAATCTTTATTTATATTCATATACACTTACCAGTATTTTGAAATTCAACAGGAAATTTGCAAAAAATGAAAGAATAAAAGTTTCTCTTAGTTGTATACATGTATATACATATACGTACAAAGACATAAAAAGTTGTAAAGCCCTCACAAAGGTATATCTTCAATGAAACACTTTTTTTAAAACTTTTTTTTAAAACCAGAAATGAAATAAATAATATTTGAATCACTTGACTTAAGTTTCTGAATGTATTATTACAAACTCTACATATGTTTCGGGTGGTTAACCCATTATCAAGAGTATACAATATT
Source organism: Henosepilachna vigintioctopunctata (assembly GCA_030704895.1). Taxonomy (NCBI): domain Eukaryota; kingdom Metazoa; phylum Arthropoda; class Insecta; order Coleoptera; family Coccinellidae; genus Henosepilachna; species Henosepilachna vigintioctopunctata. Next base: position 1,562,217 of record JARQZJ010000041.1, read on the forward strand.
ACTCCCGAATATTACCCGAAACATATGTAGAGTTTGAAATAATATATTCATGTAATACATTAATAATATATGAATGTGTGTTAATTTTAATTTATTTTTTCTTATTCAATATTTGCCGAATTAAAATATATACATATTTGTCCTGTCAGCCGGAGTCATAATGCTCATTCTTTCAAAATGATCAATATATCAATAAATCGAAATACATAACTGTTACCAACACCAAATCTGAAAGGATTTGTAGTTGTAAAAACCAGAACAATTCAGTTCGAAATCATGGCCCAATAATAAGTTAGACTAGTTAGAATTCCCTTCGCTAGCCTTTATTATTATATTGATTTAAATTGATTTAAATAATCAATACATATACAAGATTTGTTCAAAAAAAGTTCAAACCTTAAATTTTTTTCGAAAGTAAGAAATCGAGGAACACACAAAACGAGACTAACCTTTTCAGTTGTCATAAACAAACTGGTCATTCGAAATGACCGATAATTTTAACATATGAGAAAGGTATGTGTACCAGTATAACTAAAAAAATAGATAATCGAATGTGCACAGCCCACGAAAATTCAATATTCACCTCAAAGTTCACAAACAGGCCTCGTTTGTAGGTTTAAAAAGTTTAAAAAACACACAAAATCCATTTAGACTACTAATGTCATATATTATAGCTATATAAGAACAAATAGCCCTATCTATTGGAATTAACAACTAAATGATTTCACTTCATGTAATTTTATAAGATTGAGTTGGTATTTTAAAAATACCAACCCATCCAAAAAATACCGACAATACCAATACTATTTTTCATTTAATGTCATATAAATATTTCATCTGATTTTAAGACATAATGAATATCGTATCTAGAAGAAAATACCTACATTTTATAACTTCAGTTAAATAATATATTGTATCTTTTCATCAATCTTTTATAATATTTATTTAAACATAGATGTCTAAGATCTCAATAACCAAAAGTCGGAAGAGTTGCCTATATTTCCGCTATTCAGAATGTTACTGAGGCAAATTCAGCAATGCAGAAGTACTAGATGCACTGGAACCATTTATTGTTTTATGTATTGGACTTAAGTTATGTTAACTTTTAAATTAGGGGCAGAAAAAGGATTGATCAATCGAGAAATACGTTATTCATGAAGAAAATTATAGTCCTCTTGGGCAAATGTCACGAGTAATAATGGCTAGATTTCCAAATTATGTTCCCTCTTCTCATAAAAAATAACTGATGTGTTCGTATTCTACAAGTAAAAACATTTTGAAAAGTGGAATCACTGTTTCATAAAACAATTTCCACTACAATGAGTTATTGAAAGGATTTTATTACATAGAAAATCGAGAGGTACTCACATACGTTAAAATGTTAAAAACTAGAAGAAATCAGTACGAGGAATCCAATTTTCCAATATGATAGAAGTACCTAAAATTATTATGTATTCTCATTTCAAAATAACATTTCAATGATGTATACATAGACTACATATTGATACAGATAAGGGCTATCATGTATGATATTTAGTTCAATAACTCAATTTTTCTACCTCTCCAAGTTGAGTAGATCTTGCGAGCGATCTGTGCTTTAGTTAAAATGTATTGAAAATCGGAAGAATTAAATTCAAATAATGATAATCGTATTTTTAATAGAAGCATCTGAATAAAAACACTTCAGTTTGTAACAAACTCTTTGGACCGAATAATGGCGCTTTGAAAACACAAAACGCTGCTTAAAAACTATCCAAGACAGTCCAGAATATTACAAAATCTAGGTAATGTTCTGAGAACACAGGACATTTGGCAATTCTAAAATACATCGATATTACTCACGTACGTACTCAAATTAGAAGCCTACTTATTGATCCTTCCAACGGTTTTTGTTTTTTCTATTCTTAAATTCATGTTCCAGTATCACTAACACAATTCGTGCATTTCAATGATCAACCATAATTTTTTTGAAATTCGTTTGTTCATCTTTATTATCAACAAAATGCAGCAATTTTAAACACAAAATTTGATAGTCAATATTGATGAACACAGCTAGTATATTACTTTTTCAAATTAGTCTTTAATCAACTTTCAGTTGATTCAAATTGTAAATACAGTGTAAGCTCCATGTAACGTCGCTCGATTTAACGACAAACTCCCTAAAGCGTTGAAATCATTCGTCTTTGGTTGGTTTAACTTGTTTTCAATACACTCCATATAGCGTTACACCCACTCTCAATAACGACAACATTAAGTAATAAAAAGTACCTCTTAAGTTGCCAAAATTAGTGAAATCCGTGCCGCTGTGTACGTTCTTTTGGCGCTTTATTATCCTAGCCCGTAATAAACTCGACTTTCGCCATCATGCAAACCAAACTTTCTAAGAAATTCGTTCTTTTGTTCACAAATTGGGGTTCACGTATAGACTGATGTTGACCATCACTAATAAATAGGAGTGTTGGACTTAATACGTTATCATATTCTTAGTTGCTCACAAACTTTCAAACTGTAAACATGACTAGTAAAAGAAAATCATTTTGTTTGACGAAAAAGTTTTACTGATACTGATACGAGAAGTACTTCCTTTATCACCAAGATGCCTTAATATCGCAAGACGTGAATAGGGAAATTCAAAAATTACAGGAAAATCTGACAAAAATAACAGAATATACACGATAGCGTACAATTAAGATTATTTTTTTATATATATATATATAACTACTTTAAACTTTTTCTTTTCATAATTCGGATATTTCTTCTCTCCATTTAACGACAACTCTTTATAACGCCATAAAATGTACAGTCCCTTCAGTGGCGTTATATAGAGTTACTGTATACTGTATTAGAAAACTAGTCTGAAACATCGAGTGAATTGAATTTTTTTGTAATATTCAGTCAAGTATTCCCAAGTAACAAAAAAAAATTGTTAACAAAAGCAATGATGATGAAATAAATATTTTTGAATATTTTCAACCCGTACAATTTCGGAGAATATATAAATGAAACTCAATCCATTAAACATTTGTCCGAGTTCGTAACAATGCACGCCAAATTATATGTAATTGAAATGAAAAAACAATTTCGCAGTGAACTTTGAAATGCAATTCTGATTTGACAATAGAAACAATACGTTAATACCTCTAAAAAAGTTCATTGTTTTTAGTGAAATTTCATGTTATAATCAAGTTAAACAAATGTCCTAGTGAATTATGAATACTTGAGTTTTTTCTTCTATTTTTTGAGCCATTGGATACTTCATTCACTCAAAAGTTTTCACAAAATGAAGAAATGTCACAACATAAAGCTTTTCCCTAAGGAATTCGAAATCAACATAATGATGCAGTACGCACCGCTGACACAAACTTTAATGCAATCTTGGAGAAGGGTAACACTACACCCAAATTTGAGAATATGATAACTCGTTAACGCTTACAATTTAATAGAAAAAATTTGCAAGAAAACACCAAATTTGAATTTAGATTAACTCAAAATATATTATAAAATAAAATATAATGACGCAAATCTTTCCGATTCGCATAAAATTAAATCGAATATATATATATATATATATATATATATATATATATATATATATATATATATATATATATATATATATATATATAATATAGGGTGATTTTTTGAGAGTTGAGTTTTTTTTGGTTGGCGGCACTGGTTGGTAATGGCATCCAAAAGTCATATGTCAAAGTGAAAAGTTTTCAGTATACTCTGCCATTTCATTCATCATGGAAAGACTTACAAACGAGCAACAATTGCAAATTGTTGAAATTTACTATCAAAATTATCTGTGAAAAATGTGTATAGTTTGTACGACCATATTATAGTCGTCATAATCGACCTGGTGAATCAACAATTCATGCTGTTATCACAAAATTTCGCACCAATTTTACTTTGTTGGACATTAAACCAATGTCTCGCATGCGTACAGTGCGTACTGAAAACAATATTGCATAGCGTACAGTGTTAATGAGGATCGTGAATTGTTAATTCGTCGCCGTTCTCAGCAATTGGACATGTGTTACTCAACCACATGAAAAATTTTACGTGTTGATTTGGGTTTGAAAACCTATAAAATTCAACTTCTGCAAGAATTGAAGCCGAATGACCTACCACAACGTCTTATTTTTGGCGAATGGGCCTCAGAAACGCTTAATGAAAATTCGCTGTTTTATGGAAAAATTGTGTTCAGCGATGAGGCTCATTTCTGGCTTAACGGATATGTAAATAAACAAAACTGTCACATCTGGAGTGATGAATAGCCACATGCCATACAAGGATTACCGATGCATCCCGAAAAAAATGACAGTTTTGTGTGATTTATGGGCTGTTGGCATCATCGGTCCATCTTTGGGATGGACCGATGATGCCAACAGTTGAGTTGAACTTGGTTGACATGTGGTTTCATCAAGACGATGCCACATGCCAGACAGCTCGTGAAACAATGGACATGTTGAAGGATGAATTTGGTGAGCAGCTTGAAAAGGCCCTGTGAATTGGCTGTCAAGATCATGCGATTTGACGCCTCTGGATTATTTCTTGTGGGGTTATGTGAAGTCGTTAGTGTATGTGGACAAGCCGAACACGATTGAAGTCTACAGGATAACATAACACGCGTAATTCGTGGGATACAGGCCGAAATGCTCGAAAAAATGATACGGAGCCGCGGACAGCATTTGCATGAAATTATCATTTTCGATAAAATGAATAAATAAATGGCAAATGCCAAGTTATCGATTTCAATGAAAATTTTGAATATATAATGCAAATTGAGTGTTTTATTCGATTTAAAGAAAACTACGCTAAAAAATCATCCATTTTATATATATATATATATATATATATATATATATATATATATATATATATATATATAAATATATATACAAAGTACAATGGGTATCCCGATAATTTTCATTTCCTCAAAACGTTTTACATCAAAATTTTATAAGAAACACGGAAAAGCATATTATGTATCGTATAATTAGAAATATTCCGTTAAATACTACAACAATTGTTTAATGCAGTCGACATAGGTTTCCATCTACTAGCCCATTATAAAATTGTTAAAATAACTAACCCAACTATTTATTAACAACTTTGTTTACGAGGTCTATTTTGTCGTTTTACATATAATGTGAAGTTTTAGAACTTATTTCTCTTTGTGAATAGTATTTTCAAAATTTAGTCATTCAAAATTTGATAACTATTTTGTCGTTTTACATATAATGTGAAGTTTTAGAACTTATTTCTCTTTGTGAATAGTATTTTCAAAATTTAGTCATTCAAAATTTGATAACTATTTTGTCGTGGAAGGGTATTGATAAAAATTATTAATTTTTAATATCATCTGCGAATTTCAGAAAAACGAATTTAGTTCTAAAATTTTGAAAAATTGCTCTATAGTACTGACCTTCACTGATTTCTACTGATACTTCACTGATTTCCTAGTGAAACGTGATGAATACTTGATAACTATTGAAAATACACTAGGCAAGGTTTCACAATGTATGTAGTTTCCTTCATAATTGTTCGATTTATTAGCCCATTATCAAAAGATAGTTAAGAATGAAAAATGAATCATGGAATCTTGAAAAATGAAGTTCATTATTAACTTTACTTTCTTTTGATAATAACCCGAAACAATTATAAAGAAATAATTTTAATATAAATTGTGAAACCCTGCCAAGTGTATTTTAATACTCATTGAAAATTCATTCTTCAAATGTTCAATTGCAATATTTGTCAAAAAAGTGTCCTTCTCAATTGTGAACCAAATTGTTAACCAGACTCGGCTTGGGCATGAACAGCTTGGCTACAGAGTCAAAAAAAATAGGAAACGAAGGTTGGAATGTTCACAATAGCAGATACTGTCACTTAAATGACAAATTTTCTCGAATGCATTTTAGGGCAAAAAGAAACCGTCAACAGTTTTACAGAAACATTTTTGTACAGAAAATTTGAAGAGAGTTGTTTCTTCAATATATCCATTACTATACTTTCTGAAATATCGTCTTACTGCAGGCAGATACAGCAGTAGTGCACAGTAATGAATCGATCCATTTCTTGAGCAAACAACAAAATTTATGACATAAAAATTAATTGTTCAACTATTTGTACATAATTCAGCCATACATAAATTGTTCGGAATTTTGTTTGTTTATATGGCAATGCCAGAAATGGTTGTCAATAATAACTTCAGGTTTCTGATATTTAAAAATTATCTAAAAAAAAATGTTTATATTATTTTTCTATTATCATCTTCAAATGTGTGACGAAATGTGTAATAAAATTTATGAGTAACCGCGGCTATGCTATAGAGGTTATAGGAAAAGATGTATCAAGGATCCATCTTTTCTGTCAATACCCATATCGTCTCTTAATCTTTACTTTAAAAGAATGAGAGAACGATGTAATAGAAATATAATTTTCCCAACCATTCTTGTAGTTGGGTATTTTCTTGTAGTATGAGTATTAATGCAGGAAGACACAGATGATTCAATTTTACACAATAATACAAGATTCATTTAATGAAATGATCAAGGGCTGCGATATCATTACGGGATGAAAGAAATCAGAGTTATACCATTCTTTGCTTTGATAACAAATTTTATTTTATTGTCGATAATGCGCATCTTCCAACAAATTTTATTTTATTGTCGATAATGCGCATCTTCCAACAAATTTTATTTTATTGTCGATAATGCGCATCTTCCCTTGTTAACATGTAAATTATGTTAAATTGTCACGAATTTTATAAACACGGAGAATGACCCTAATATTCTCCGAACATGAGTTTTAGTGAGCAGCTGTTTAGTCGTTTGAGCAGACTTCTGCATCATTCAACTAATACATGATTAATTTGCCAATTGATGGGAATCTCTACTTTAAGAAATCAACGATCATTGAACAAAGACGTCTTACACGTTATTGCATTATAAGGGAGATGATATGTATTTCACTTTGCCATTTTTTTTACGGATAGTTATATGCTTTTTACTGTTGCGTATTTTCGCTATCAAAAGTTAATAAGACCCTTGATTCTCAATGTAATATAAAATAACTAGTGTGTGTTAATATTAATTTTTCTCATTAATTTTATCATTTACATGTTCACGCAGAAGTCGTAAGATTTGTATAAGATTCAATTGTTGACCATACATACACTTACTTCTGTCGTCATCCTTCACTATGTAGTAGAGGAGACCGGGGATAGTTGACCAACTTTTGACTTGTGATTGTATATTTCCGATGTTTAACTTAATATAAAAAAACAAGAGTTGAGACAGATAGAAGAACCATTCGGGTACCCAAAGTACTATCCCATAACCTATATTATTCTCGGTATTATACTTATTTGTTGATTTTCTAAACCCCTAACGCTTGGTCAACCTACCCCATATTCGGGGTAGGTTGACCATAAGCATGGGGTAGGTTGACCTAGGCGATAATTAGTGTAAATGAGGAGGATTAGTATAAAATAAAACAATTTTTGTTGAACGAAGTAGCTCTCGACAGACTTGTAGCTTGATGATCTAATTGATAACGAGGGATGACGTTTCAAAAAATTACCAGGTCAATCTTCGCCTGCCATTAATTTTGTATTCCACGATTCCGGTACAATTTTATTATTCTTTTTTGTGTATTCGAATGCAAATTTGCGGGTCTGATACGTTGTTAAACCAAGATAAATGTCAGCAGCCGTCTTCAAATAAGATTTAAGCTTATTTTCTTCGTCATCACTAAATATCTGCTAATTTTTTATGTACACCGCCGTGCCCAGAGTCAAATCAGCTCTCCTGAGGTTGGGATTACTTTCTAGTTTTCATTAAGTTTACTAACATATCGATGCAACGTTTTGTAGGCAATTTGGTATTTTTTTGATGTGGCGTTTATGATATTATTATCGAATATTACGTCGTGACAAAGCTTTTTCTAGGATATCTTCTGATACATCACCCCTTTCAGATTTTTTTTACGTCCTCATTTTCTTTAAAAATACAAAACTGTGATTTAGCATGTGAGAGAAGACCATAATAGTGTTTACACTGATAATGCACATTAACAATTAGGTATCCCACACAATTCTTCAAAATAAGTAAAAAATGTTATACTCATTTTAAAGAAGTTGGTTGACTAATTAGTCTACCTACCCCGAAAAAAATTTGTCAACCAACCACTGACGCCATTTCGAATTTTAACTCGGTGTAGTTTGCAAACTCAGGCACTAACATGGAAGCTATACTGTATTATATAGAATAAAACTATCATATTTATATTTGGCATAACAACAAAAGTGTTTCAAACTGTTCAATGGGCATAATAACAAAAAATATTCCAACAAAAAAATTACTTGAAGAGACCAAAAATACAACATGTGATGCCATTCAAGAACGTTACGAGAGTGCGGAGCCTCACTTCGCACAAGTTCGCGAACCGCGGGGGGTCATTGTCTTTCATGATTAGTTGATAAAATACACGTGACATTGGCAAGTTATTGTTGCCTTGTCTGCCCCTATAGCCAACCATCCCTTGCCTCCTCTACACTACACTATTTAAATTGTTTAACGTAATACGAACCACTAGAAGCAAAAGATTAGTATGAGAAAAGATTCGTTATTTGAATAATTTGTCCCTTTTTTAGATATTCATTCTTTGGGAATTTATGTGTAAACGTGGTAGTGCAAACTTATTGAGTAGTACTAAGTTACGATCACGGTTGTGGAACAACTGAAGAAAAATTGGAATATAACAAACAGCCGAATAATTATAATTCAACAAAAAAAGGATCAATAATTTTTAAACTCTACAGTTCAGTGAAAGAGACCTCCAACAGCAACCACTCACATGAGAACAATTAATGGAAAATTAGATAAATTGGATAGGCATCCTAACCTTGAAACCCGGCAGCGAAGGCCTCAGAAAAATAAACGTGAAAAGGTCTTTATGTGCAAAGTTGGATGAACGATATCTAAAATAGAAGAATATGTTGTAGTTGAGTATATTGCAACTTTTAAACATTTCAATATTTATTCGCACGAGTAAATATTTCCTTGTATATGTGCATAAAGTAATTTACATCTATCATCTATTTATATTCAGCATTAATTCATAGTAAAAACAACTTATATCAATTGACTCTTTTGTAATTTGCGGTTTTGAAAGCAATAATTTATGCGTCCGGCTTGTTATTTATTATAAAGAAAAACACAATTTCTTGAGGTTTGACATTCCTATAACGCTAAATGAAACAATTGTAAACTATTTTTCTAGTGCATTCTTGAATAGTAACTTATAAACTACTATATAATTATTTCAGTACTTTCCAGAAAATCCAAATACAAAAACCTCAGTGGTTCATTTATTTTTTAAATACCATTTGACCAAATGCTTTGAAGCTATTTTAATGGATGATTTAGTGATAATGTCCAATTTCGTCTTATGATATTGTATATATATATATATATATATATATATATATATATATATATATATATATATATATATATATATATATATATATATATATATATATATATATATATATATATATAAAGAAATCGACTACAAGAAAAATATGCTATAGTTATCTTCGCACTTGAATTCAATACTGAAACTATAACTTTTTTTCAGGAATTATTCAAAAGATAATTATAGCAGAACTGGCTATGTGAAACATGAACCATTATCTTATCATTTCTCCATTATCCTTCAAGGCATAAATGTTGGAAAATATTGAAACCGATGATAATAAGACAAAAAATACTATTAAACCTTATGCATATATACTATGTATAAATTACATATTATACTTTTTCTATTTATTCTTCTTCTTCTTCCAATGCATATTCACTACTGAATGTTTGCGACCACATGCTTCATTTCTGTCCTGTGTCTGGTTGTATATATTAGGCTTTCCACTGTTCGCAAGCCCGTCCATTGCCTTATGTTACTTAGCCATGACATCCTCTTCCTTCCCACTCCTCTCTTCCTTCAATCTTTCCCTCGATTATCAGTTGTAGGATCTCCTATTTCGTGTCTCGCATTATATGCCCCAGGTATGCAGTTTTCCTTTTTTTGATCATCATTTTCTATTTACTAGTCCATAAAATTTCTAATTGAAAATTTATTCTGATTATCTAGAGCCTTATTTTCTCCTTCTGATATACTTTATATCAGAATATTTATATACCTACTTATGCTATCTTCAGTATTATAAGGAAAATCACATGCTGTAACTAAAATATTCATTGAAATAGTTCTAGACCAAATTGACTGGATACCTTACATAACCATCGATTTTTTTTACCAAAACGGAATACCTGCGTAATTAGGCATCATGAAAAAATTTCATTTAACTTTCAAGATTTTCATCAATCATTATGAAAGATAAAATACCACAAAATGATCAAAGCACTAAACACAAAATGGTTAAGTAGACACGACTTACTGAGCGCCAGTAGTAGCATGACTTCTTAGTCCCATTTTGGTATTCATTTGCTGAAGAAATTTGTTTCAAACTATCTAGTATTGTTTTCAGATAAGTGTGATTAATCAATGATTGTTTGTTAAACAGTTTGTTAAATGAAGATTTTTGGTGCGAAAGTGCTTGAATGATTCGACCTAACGGTTTTCAGTAGAAGCATACTCTGCATTCCAGCCAGAGATTTTTTTCATCTATAACTAAATTGAAAATAAGTAAACTCTTCGTAGACTTTCGAGTCTTGGTTGCTGCTAATAAATTCTTGCGTAATCAGTAAATCCAGCACTTTCTGTAACTCTTTCCTGGTAGGCACTTTTGTTGAATTTGCCCATTCAAACACTTCTAGATCTGGGTTTAATTGCTGATACTACTGCTCCAAGTATTCTTTGGTTGTATTATAAAACTCAATCCCTCTAAGGAGTGTGTTTTTCAATTCTGTAGGTTAACAGCAGCTTCTTTCTCTTGTCATTCTACAAACAGGTAACGTAAGATGTGAGAAAGAAAAATTGTATTCTCTTTTAGTGACAGGTTATCTGGGAGCCGATTGAATTCCTTGGCTGATTCTATTTGCGCTTCTATTTTCAACACAGCCTCATGAAAGATTTTTTGATCCTTCGATGTCGGCTCTTGCCGTCTTGTCGAATTAGACCCCGTATAGGTATAGGTAAGACTGTGTGTGCAGAAAATGTAACCAAAATTTTTAACTGGAATTTACGAAATACGTCTTTGAAATATTTGGGTATTTGTCGTTACTCAGAAAATAGTTTTCTAAACAAACATTTTTATGTATTTTATTTTTAACTTCTCCAGCGTGGAGATTAATGTACCCCACCTTGTTTTACTGTAGCCCAGCAGTTAGTCGTACTATGTTTCTATAGAATCACAATCTGTGCAAGCTTCTACCTGAATACGTTAGATAGAAAAATAAGTAAATTTCAACTATGAAGCATTTGAAGTCAACATGAAGACAATCAGAGGCAACTTATATCGCATTATGGAACGTAGGCTCCACATACAATTAAAATGAGCTTTCTGCCGAGTAATTAATTAAATTTTGAGTAAAATTTAATTCAAGAAAAAGACGAGGTCTGTTCAAAAGAAAACATGAATCTTGAATTTTCGCAGTATGTTTTTTTATGTTGGTACACATACGTTTCTCATATGTTGACATTATCAGCCATTTTGGATTAGTATTGGTTTTGGACAACTGAAAAGGTTAGTCACATTTTTGTGTGTCCTTCGATTTTTTGAAAAAATTTATCACAGAATCCGTATTGAATTTTGAGTTAAAATGGAAGAAAGTGCTCCAACGCACTTAAAATATTAACTGTGCCATTCGGCAAGTCTACTTTGCCTCAAAAAGTGTTTATTTGTGGTACAAGCGCTTTACAGAAGAACGAGAAGATGTTGATGACGATGAACGTCCTGGAGTTCAAACAACTTCAACAAGCGGAGAAAACATCGAAGAAAATGGTTTTGAGAAATCGTCGAATCGCTTTTAGGGAAGTTGCAAGGGATTTTCGAAAGTGCTAAATTTTGAGCAAAGGTAACCTCGCATTAGTATCACTAAACAGTTTTTGAATGAGGTCAACGACAATCCAGATTTGCTCAAAAAGGTCGTAACTGGTGACGAAACGTAGATAAACCAAGGCGCAAGCATTTTTGGCAAGCCAAAAGCGAAAAAAGCACGCCAAGTTCAATTAAATGTGAAGGTTTTGTTCACGATTGTTAGTGAGCTCCACTGGTGCACCACTCACGGCGAGGTGTACATTGAGTTCTTGCCAACAACCAATACAAGCAACTGAGTTGCAAGGCAAAACTGGTTCAATATGGTTGGAAGAAACATTGGATATATCGGGAAAGAGGAAATCCATCAAAACATTGCAAATTCAGGCAGAAAATACTGTCGACAGTGAATTGACCAATTTAGATAATCAAGTAGGTCAAACCATCGCAAAAGCTACAAAATCAGAAAAAGATATAACAATATGTATGATACATGAGCAAACTGATCGATGGACCAAGATCGATGCCAAAATTTTGTCTCAATGTCAAACTTCATTATCCTATACTTTTGTGCAGTTGAAGTTAACTCAACTAATAGGAATATTCATACGGTTAATAAGGGATACTACAAGGAAGTTATGCAACTTTTGCGTGAAGCAATATGACTCGGAGCATCCGAATTGTGGAAAAACAAATCATGAAATCTGCGTAACGATAATACACCAGCTCACACATCAAAGCCTGTTCGTGATCTTTTTGGCCAGAAATAACACCGTAATCATGCCTCAACCACCATATTCGCCATATTTTGTCCCCTGAGACTTTTTCCTAATGCCAAAACAGAAGAGACCAATGAAAGGGAAGCGTTTTGTCACAATTGATGAGATAAAGTCAGAATGGAGGGTTTTTCGAGGAATTCGAAGATTGAAAACAGCGCTGACATAAGTGCATTATTATACTAGAGAAGGATTACTTTCAAGGAGACAAAATGGATATTGATGAATAAATAACTACTCTTCGAAAAATTACATAGTTCACCTTTTCTTTCGAACAAAACCTCGTACATCTTAAATTATCGTAAAGTCAGTTTGCAAAAGCGTCATTACATCGATATCGGTGGGGACCACAAAACAAGAAATCATTATAAAAAGAGATTATATATCCCATTCTGTTTCATTCATTTTAACTGAGCCTTTTTTTATAGGAAAAATTATTTTTGGGAATCGCATTTCCAGCTTTATTCCTCACCCTCCGCGAATCTTTGACATCAAAGAAAAAATTGGGACCATTAAAATATTCATTGAATAAGCATTAAAGTATTTGTGAATAGTAAGTGCGGAACAGAGTGGCTAAAAGAGGTCCAAAAGGATCTACAACAGATCAATATAAAAAATCTCGGAGATCGCACTGAATGTCGTTATGAAATCGCACATGTAAAGTTTGAGCAAAAATTAAATCGTCAACCTGGAGTAAAGTGGACAGATGAACGGAAGAAAGAGCATTCAGAGAGGATGAAGCGTTTTTGGGAGGCAAAAAAGATGAAGCAAAATTCCTAATGATTGCGAATTCAAGTTCAGTCGCTCTCCTCATGGGGAACAATCGAAATAATAATAATAATAAAAGTATTTGCTCAATCGATAATAAATACTACTAATAAAACTAATAAAGTTTTCATCAACATCCAGAATGGTAATCAACCGGTCTCCGTAGCTTAGTCGGTAGAACACCCGACTATGGTGCGGTATAACACGGGTTCGAGTCTCGCTGAAAGCATGGGTGTTTGAGTTTGTCTATGATTTAAGTAATTTAATTAATGATATATGCTGGGTAATGTTCATCGATTACAAGCCCAATCACCGTTCGGAACCGGCGTTAAACTGTAAGTCCACTGAATTTTAAAAAAATAGTAATCACTAATCAGCAAGCTGTTTTGAGATTAAAATAATTACAGAAAATACTTTCTGTATTTAAAAAAAATACAGAAAGTGGTCCTCATATTTTGCACACTTTACTCCATCCTTCTCCTGATCTATATAAATATATGAACCAGCAACATGATCACATTTATATCTGATATAAAATTAATTGGGTCAGGCCATATAGAAAAGTATCGGGAGTCATTCTTGGGAGATAAATTACTTTCTGTTATTAGGCAGAACGATTATTTTTTCCTAATTAATGATAAGACTACGATAACTATAATATCGCTATGTCATTCCCTAAAATGTTTTCAGTTAAAACATATGATCTTTGCGAATAACTTTTATCCTTCATTAGTTAAACAGTTACAACGAGTTATGAAACGTTCCTCATCCAAATTAGTGTTTTCAGTAGTGACAGTGCGTACGAGATATGGACTGAAGATGGGGTAAAAATTCAACAGATGTTCCCTTTTTTATTATATTATTATATTAAAAAGATTCTTATATCAGTCTCGAAGACTGTGTGACAGATATAACCATGTTTCACATTTTTTGGAATCAATAATGTTATTAATGAAATAACACGAATCAACATCCGTGTTTTCCTAATTTTAAGTTTTTTGTAATATTAATTTACATAATAGTAATTATATACATTTTCTGGGTATGTGGATAAATTGAAATTCAATTATAATAACAAGTGTATATTCATTTCGTCATTGAAAATAAATATTTAAAGTGAGAAAATTATCTGATTTACCATGAGTTTTATAGTGAAAAATATATACGTCCAAAATATTTTCAGCACCTAGCATGATAAACGGTGATAGAGGTGATGAAAATATATGCACGAAATGATCATCGAAACGTCATTATCGGTTTACCAGACCGTAAATATTGAAATGCGGTGTTGCTCTCTTCAAAGTGCTCTTCCTATAGGTTCCGCGTCCGGTTCAAAACGGGGACCTTGAGGTCGCGAATGTGGAACGAATACAACGAGATGGATCGTCAATCGGATATGAGAAAAGTTTTTGTTCCGGAATCTTCTGGGTCACGAAATAAGACAAGCACGTCCAGTGCAGTTCCTATGAGTTACCAAAGCTTACCTCTTATTTTTATACACTTCTTCGGAAGATAAGGTAGCAATTCGAGTAGTACTAGTCGATGAACATATCTCGATATATCAACGTTGTCGATAAAAAGTATATCTATGTAGTAATCTTTATTGTGTAGGAAAGGCATTTCTTCCACTCCTCCACAAATAAAATGAACATACATTAGAGAATAATAAAAAATAGTAGATACAGATACAGAAACCAAGATTAATCTAATGATTGAAGTCTAATACGTTTAAACTTCGTAAACTTAGTGATTAATTCACCATAATACTGAAAAAAAAAACAAATTAATATAATGCACAAAAAAATAAGTCATAAAAAGTAAACATAAAAAGATGTGGTGAGCATGTTCATATTAAAGACTTTGCCTTGAAGTGTTCCGAATACTCGCTGACAGAATAGAAGCAAAATCTCAGAAGATATTTCTTGATGTTTATTTTGAATTTATTGAGAGAAAGCTCTTTGAAATGGGAAGGTAAAATATTGTATGAATTATAATCTATCGAGTTTTTTTCGAGTTATTTAGACGATACTTAGTTGTTCGGATATTATTTGCGCCTCTTGTATTATAATTATGTAGATCAGACTGTTTTATCAATGTATCTGCATCGTTATGTATTTCTAGAACCTATGCATTCTTTATGGATGTTTACTTATAACTGATACATCAATATAGCGCATCATCCAGTATCGCAAAAATGAAAAGATCTTGTAAAATACCTAAAGAATCTGGTCTTGAATATACTCCTTTTGAAACATTGAATCATTATTCGTTTTTCGAAAGAATGAATGTTTTTTCTCTCATGAACTTTAGAAATTATATTTCGGACAAGGTTATTTCGATGTATTATTATAAGATTTGAAAAATTTGAATACTTTACCCTTTAAGGTTGGAACAAAATTTTCAAATGCAAACATGGAAAAGATTTCTCCAGAAATACTTCTTGTGAATTTTTCTTCGATAAGCAAATATTCTATTCAGTAATTTGAACGATTTCAATGAAATATCAAGGTTGAAGTATCAATTCTCATAAAATTATGGAATCTCACGTAAATCAAGGAAAGAACAATAAAATTTCATAACCTAATAATGATAGTAATTTAATGGGATTTTAATATCAGAGAGGGAATCAACGGAGATACTTAATGAAAATAACGAGTTGAAATGTCAATCATTTCCAAAAACTGCATTATACACTTAATAATAATAACATCGATGTGCTCATTCGACTATGAAACTGCATGTAGTAAATAGTTATGTCCTTGGAGGCTTCCGTAGATGAATAATATATAATAGCTAAACTGCAGAAGATAATTATTGATTTATCCATTAAAATTTGAAAGCACTTTTATGAAACAAATGCCTATTGGAAAATTCGAATTGAACAGTAAATCTTCTTTCCACTGTTACTAATGGGAATATTTCAAATTTCTTCATAGAATTGGAACGTGACAAGCATTATCGATGAAATCATGAGAACGGACACGAAATTTCAACAATGATTGCTCATTGATTACATTCTGAATTATGATTCATAATTCATAGGATAATTTTAATTCATGATAAGATTCAAACATGAAGATTATCAGGATCGAATGAATGAACAGATTTTTGAACGGAGAAAGTACAAACAAAAGTAGAAATTATTTGTTTAGTCCGCAGTTTGAAGCAGTCGTTGTCAAGAGAGCTACCTGCAGAACCTACCTTCAGAGCCGTTCTGAAGAGATCGAATAAGCTCGAAACACGTGTCAATGGCTGCTTCTAATCCCGCGCAATACCAAGAATTTCATTTTTGTTTATATATATATATATATATATATATATATATATATATATATATATATATATATATAAATACTTATATATATTATTGTTATTATTATTACTATTGTTCCCCATGAGGAGAGCGACTGAACTTGAATTCGCAATTATTAGGAATTTTGCTTCATCTTTTTCGCCTCCCAATAACGATTCATCCTCTCTGAATGCTCTTTCTTCCGTTCATCTGTCCATTTTACTCCAGGTTGACGATTTGACTTTTGAATATAAACTTACATTCAAACACTTGAACTTATGATTTAAACTTTATTGACTACATAGCATGACACGTTTCGTTGTTACAAACGACTTCTTCAGATGCTTACAGAATAATGAATCTTCTTCAGATGCTTACATTATTCTGTAAGCATCTGAAGAAGTCGTTTGTAACGACGAAACGCGCCATGCTATGTAGTCAATAAAGTAATATATAAATCATAAGTTCAAGTGTTTGAATTTAAGTTTATATTCAATTATAATGGATTTACATCAAGTAAACGCCAACACTATTAAAGATTTGACTTTTGCTCAAACTCCACATGTGCGATTTTATAGCGATAACCAGTGCGATCATCGTGATTTTTTATATTGAATTGTTGTAGATCCTTTTGGAACTCTTTTAGCCACTCTATTCCGCATTTACTCTTCGTAATTACATCGAGTAGTTTCTTGGTATTCTGGACTATTTAATTCTATAGACATGTGCAATGTGCATAGAACTTTGCTCGTCGTTTTCTGATTTCTTCCGTTATCGTATTTGATTGGACCGTAAATCCTTCTGATAATTTTTCGTTCTTGTTTTTCTATTTCTCTAATTCTTGATTGACCGTAAATAAACATTGTTTCAGATGCGTAGAATGCTTCTGGAAGAATCGTTGTATTATAATGACTCAATTTGGCGCCTCACGCAATGCTTTTCTTCTTATAGTGAGCCCATGTTAGTTTGTAGGCCCTTTGGAGCTTGGTAATTCTCTGTTCATAGTTTCGCCTTTTACGGCATAAACTAGTCAAAACTAGTCGAATAAAGAATTGTTCAGTCAGTGATTTTTAGACAAGTTTCTATTATTACCTCTCATTTAAATATGAACTATCACAAAGTGGATTCATCGTCCATTGAATTTATATGTAGAGTTTTCGATATATTTTGTGAAATTTAAGCCAGTGTGTTAATTTTAATTTATTGTGGTTAAATTGTGAGATTAATCAGAAAAATTGAGGAAACAATTGATATTTTTTGTTGCTGATGAGTGGTTGCAAATTTACCGAAAACATAACCGAACGGAAATCTTTCAAAAATCCAACCACATAGAATCTGCGGGTATTCCCCTTCCGACTTAATATCGTTTCAAAAAATCCTCGATTCCGTTTGACAGTTTTGACAGCAAGTACCTCAAAGTGGTTAATGTTTCTGGTTAACGTTTCCCTTCTAATTGTAGCTTTATCTAAACTTCAAAATTAATAGTTTTTATTGAATAATAAATTAATTATACGAGTATATTAAATTATACTAAATACAAATTTAATGAAAATTATTCATTTTGAAGTTTTGTTAGAGCTACAATTCTTAGCGAAACGTCAACTAGAAATAAAACTTGATTCTATTTCAGTCTGTTATTTCCAATAATCTCAATTTTTACTTGTGATATAAACAGCCAAGAAAAATTTCAAGAATATATATATATATATATATATATATATATATATATATATATATATATATATATATATATATATATATATATATATTTATGCCTGTTAGATGTTTTATATGCGTCTTCTGCTTTAATTCTATGTGATATCAGTTTTAATATCCTTTGTATAAATCCATCGGGAGATGGAAACATCCTACATGTCAGGATATTCATTTATTAATTACGATTTTACGTGTTTCACATCTTTATAGCTCATATAAAAGTCGAGCAGTAACAAATGTAAAAGTTTCTACGTTGTTTTTGTGGCTGACGCAAATAAGTGATTGTTTCTAGTGTCAATAAAATCTGATCCGTTATTATTGCTAGACGAATTTCTGTAATATAAGTTGATAAAATGAAAGTTCTTCAGAAAGGAGATCTCAGAAATAACTGGAACAATCATATAGAGTGATGAGATTAACTTAGAATAAAGCCTCATGTTATTTGTAATTGAAAAAGTCCGGTAAGTGAAAAGTAAATAATTGACAACTTACAATAGAATACAAAATGGATAACAACAAGTAAAAGACTTGATGACTGCGAAGAACTTCATACTTCAATTATGGTAAACTTGGGCATCAAAAAACTACATATTGTAATAGGACACCTTAATGGATCGTGTCTTGTTGATAGGAAACCGACATCAGATAGGTAATTATACTCTTAATCACTTTACCAAAGGAGGCAAGCATTTCTCATATACGGGTAGCCAAAAACCAAGCGAGAAAAGCAAGCAACCAATGAAAGCCAAGTCACAAGGGTCCATATTTACTATTGATGAGTATGAAAGTAATTTTCCGTGAGAAGCTTTACAAATATACCAACATTCTGTATCGTGGTTGCTTACAGGTTCAACAAGGATAAAATATGACGATTTGAAATTGTTGAAAATGTATTACCAACTGTTGGTTTTTTGTTATATCTCAACTTATTTATGATTACACACCTACATTAATCGAAAAATGTCTTCATTAAATGTATTTTACTCGGGAAAGGTTCATACAAAATAAATAGTTCAATCTTCTCGTCAAGAGAAAAGCCAAGAAGTAAAGGATTTCAACAAAGATATATGGTTGAATATAAACTCAAATTCAAACACTTGAACTTATGATTTACACTTTATTGACTACATAACATGACGCGTTTCGTCGTTACAAACGACTTCTTCAGATGCAAATAGAATAAAACGCGTCATGCTATGTAGTCAATAAAGTGTAAATCATAAGTTCAAGTGTTTGAATTTAAGTTTATATTCAATTATAATGGATTTACATCAAGTAAACGCCAACACTATTAAATATTTAAAAGATATATGACTTTCTTGTAAAACTTTTTTATATGCTTGAAAGTATCATCAACATGAATATCGAAATATCATACTGCCTCACTAATTCGAATAATAAAAAAAAGTTTTTCAAAAATGAAAATGAGCACAAATGGCTAATTTAATTAAGTGATGCATTCTATGACCAACGAAAAAAGAATTGCTGTAACAAAACAGAAAGACAACTTTCATATCCGTGTATAGTGTTAATACGAAAGAAAGTTATATAGTGTACAGTGCGAAAGAAAGTTGACGAAAAATAACGGAATGGACAATAATTGATTGCACATATGATTTAACAAGTTGAAGGTTCCTAAAGTCCAATTTTTCAAGAATTGTCTACGGACTTACAAGGTACGCTATTGATGCTATTGTTATCTATGGATTGAATTAGGTAATTCAATTTTTTCTTGTTATTGCGAAGTCTGATATAACGGAACATGATAGTGCCGGTAGTACCGAAAGGTACATCAGATGATTTTCATGAATATCAAGGTTTTTATATGTAAAAACACACATTTTTATAATTTCTAGAAAAATTATGAAAGAAAGTGAAAGAAAAAAAAAGTTGTCCAAATTATTTGCACATCATGTTATGAAAAGAATAGGGAACCGAAAAAATGAAACTCTTCTCGGAGTTATGATAAAGAGCTATTTTATTGTAGCACTCTGTTTGATTGGGACCTAATACGCACTCAACTATTAAGTAATTGATCGTATTATTGTCCTACAGTTTGTAGTGAGAAAAATGCTGTCATGGATTTATCAAATTACAAGCGTATGTTCGGGATAACGTATACCACGCACTTTTTAGGACAAACGACTTTTAATTTATATGAATATAACCTGAGTAACAAAACAAAAATCAGCTGAATAATAATCATTTTTTATGACACTTCGATAAAACCTCAGATCCAAACTGATCAAATAATTATATTTTGATTCGAGAAAAAAAACTTTTCGACAATCACCAATTCGTCATATTATTCATCGAAAATGGTTATAAAAGAAGAAGCTGGGAATAATATCAAAATAAACTACTCACAGAAAAATAATTTGACACCGATCAATTGCAAAAATAGACTATGAATTACTCACGTAGAATTAACTTAATCATAAAAGTATTGGAGACATAACACAGAGAAAAACCCAATAGACAACAAAAATCTACGAGTTTTATAGTAGATAATTAAATCAACAGAGCAACTTCAAGACGAAAAAATTACTAACCAATATTCGAATTCAACAAAAAAGTAATTTAAATATATATCTGTACGAAATATCAGTATTTTTCCAGACATTCTTGTTCGGTTATTTACGAAATAGGTACATATAAATTGCCTAATTTTGTTGAAAGCGCATACAAACGACTATGTTACACATTTAATAGAATACGCTTCGAATTATACGAATATGAACAATCGTTCGAATGTAAAAGTAAACTTCACTCAATACAGTTTTTTCATTCATTGACGTTTTTCACCAACGCCAGACATGGTCAATTACTCACAATTTTCGAGGTTGAAAAGCTATCGAACGGAACATTACGTATTCTAATCAGTAAAACAAACTCAATAACTACGCGCTAAACAAACTTTGAAAACATTCAAGTTAATTTGCATTGAAATCTGAAGAAATTATTAAGCTTCCTTGGCGACAAAAATATTTATAAATATTCATTGCGTGGCGTAGCCTGCGTAAACACTTTTTTCCATTTTTCCCGGCGATGCATACCGATTATATTGCAAGAGGACATTTTCAGCTATTATGAAGTTCATAAACAAATAGCATGAGGACAGGTGAAGGTATTTCTGTGGTATATATGCTTTATAAAAAAGTTCATTTCTTTAAAATAAATAGATAAGTGTACTGAAATTATTTCAAAGACATAGAATTTGAAAATTTTAATCGGTAAAGGGTATAAGTTCTTTGGAAATCAAATTGATAGAACTAATATCGTACCACTAAGTATATTACATCCAGTAGAAAGTGTTAAAAATAAATAACAATTAGAGAAAATTAAAAGTGAAGAAACTTTTTGCAGAGTATATATTATATTATATTTACAACAATAATAATGAATATAAGTAGAAATAAAACAACTAATAATTACATACTTACCCTCCCTTCTTTATACATTTATAGATGTTTACTATATGTTAAAGAAAATGAAGATAGGTTTATTAAATTGAATAGTTACCATGAGTATTCAAAAAAGAGTGATGTGCTACTTTTCCTGAGCATAAAACAGCTGAATCTGAGCACTCACTCTATTTAGAGTATTAGAGTCGAAAGCTCATTTGTTTAAGAAGAGAGTTGAATCATTGATGTTAACAAAGGCATACTATAGAGTGGCAGAGTACTTCGATGATTCGAGTGTAGGCAATAATGTATGACTCAATTTTTGTATCATATGTTTAATTTTTTACCACGAATGTCCCTCACCAAATATTCCATATTTTTGAGGTAATTTTTTTTCTTTTCTTTTCTCTTCAAATATAGTTGCATATTATTGTGAATATCAACTGACCCAATATTTTTTTTGAACCAATATTTTTGTTCGAGGGCTGATTGAAAGATGAGACTGAAAACTGAATTCAGTCCTTTTGTGAGAAGTCTTCTTAGTTGTAATTATTTTTACAATTGAATTAATGTAATTTCACAATGTAAGAAATGCTTCACAATAAATTTTATTATTATTATTATAACCTGTACTATTCAACAAGTTTCCTTCATACTTGGTTTAATTGCATTAAACAGAAAAAGTTTTCAACTGCGAAAGGTTACAGTTAAAAATTCCTCTTATTTACTTGAAAGTAAGTAGAAAAATCCTCAAATACAAAAATATCGCGATACAGAATATGATAGACAATGTATATATATCATAACCTTCCTATATCAAAATACTCATTGACCAGTTACTTCCGAGTCTGACATTAGAAGAGTGAAACACCATCACCAACAAGACTTACAATACATACTTGAAACTAGAATGATATTCTGGAAAATCACAGGCCAAGGGATCATCACAAAACTCTTACCCTCTGGAACATGATTTTCTAATGGCGAACTCTAAAGTCTGAAGGAGAAAAAAATACAACTATCAGGGTATACAACTGTAAAATGTGAATGGTTCACACAACACAATAAAAACGTAGGAATCGGTAAGAATCGGTGACCATAATATTTCAAGATATCTACCAAAATTAAAGAAAACGAACAAGGATATAAAATATAGCTGAATAGTTATTTATAGCGTAGTAGAAAGTACAAAATCTACTTGATGTAGGGGTTTCATCTAGAATTTCCGACTTCTGAAATACTTCTTCTGAAATACTGTTAGGGTATAGAAAAAGGTATGGTGTAACTAGAATGATCCAAAACATCATGACAACAAGAAGTTTACAATGCCAATAGGGTTATCTGCAAACTACGATATACAACAAATATCAACTGCATCCTCTTATTGACGTCAATGCACAATTTACTGAATCAGTCAACTGTAGCTGATTATCACAAACGGAAATGTAGAAATTCTTGAAGAATTCGGGAAAGAAATAAAAATAATGTGCAATATGAATCGAGTTTCAGGTTGGAAAAGTATGTCTTCGATTAATACGAACCACATAGATGAAGTTTGTACCTTCAAAATACAAGTCTTAATATATACATTTTGTCTCATAAAACTTATTAATGAATATTGCGTCATTTGGAATTTGATTCTACAAGAAGCACTTATAATTACCGTGATCATATTATTGAAGAAACCCTGAAAATTTTAATTATTCTTTAAAAACGTTTTATAATTCACTAAAATGTTCTATCACATTGTTTCTTATATAGTCTTTTCTACATTCAGTTATATTGTCACACTATATCTGATTGTATCAAAAGGACTGGCAACACTATTGACGCCTAACACTGTGTTCGTCTGTCAGTGGTGTTATTCAGGAATTACAAGTTAAGTTACGTGCTCCAGCATAATGCTAAATTTAATTTGTTTTTCGACGTTTGGAACTATTATTAATGCTCTAGGTGGATTATCTGAATATGATTCTATATTCGTGTGTGAAATTGAGAATCTTTGATTTCATGTTGTTTCATAAATTCTACAAAAGCAAAAACGTTTTTGAGATGGAAAAATGGAAACTCATCATTATCATCAGAGAAAAGAACACAGATAAAAATTCTAATAAAGTCCAGCGAAAGAATAACAATCGTTGCTTCAGTTTCCACGGAGCCACAGAATGCATGAAAACCCATGAAAAGTTGGTTAAGGCTCACGACGCAAAAGTAAAATCTAGTAGGAAAATATCTCCAAATGTTTAGCGAAAAAATAAGTGATATTGTTTTGCTAAAAAAAAACTTTCACAATTTGTATGAAAATTGACGCCTGGTGCCACAAATGAGAAACATAAAAAAGAGCCCAATGTAACCAAGATCGAAAGGATCAAACAATTGAGTTCTAGATTATTTCAGATATACTTTTCGGACGAATCCATCATGCTCATGACGAAGCTGAATTTGTGTAGAGGAAACAAGCAGAAAAATACAAGAACGAAAAAACAAGCATCGTGAGGAGCACCCTCAGTATCATGATGTGGTCCATAATCATGATATGTATTTGACGGTGCTACAAAAATGAGCAATACTCTTTCGTGCATCATTCGGCGACTTTACATCACACACAAAAAGTAACTGAAATCCTCTCAGACAAACAGCGAAGGTGTTGACTTGTCAAAAACTTCACCAGTTCTCCACCCAATCGAGAATCCTTGGACAGTGATGGAAGAGAAACATATCTTACGAAATTCTAACACTAAAGGGGAATATCTTTAGTAATTTATATCCCTACCGAAATCGTTGAAACTTAATTTACTGTGAGTATATTGATGAAAAAGTTTAGCAGAACTGAACACTTATCGAAATCAAGACGCTTTAAATTGTCTAAATTCTTACCGGAAAACTGTGTTATGGAAGTTGAAGTGGATGAGTGTATAAGTCGACAAGAAACTATTCTACCAGGATGACGTCTTCGGAGATATTGTATTGCATACTCTCTAGCAGCACATTAGCAATTTTCATACATTCAAAGTAAATCCCTATCATATCAAATGATTCTTCATTTGTGAGAAACATCTTAGATTTCACTTTCAAGTGAATTTTATATTGAATTTAATACACACGAATCGCAATGACACGTAAATGAACAAATTACTTGATAATTGATGAGGCCGATACTTGGAGAATATTAATATCCATAATAAAACAATATTTAGAATTTTCTCATAATTTAATATAAAATACGCATGATGACGTTTCGAAGTACTTTATCAAATGCTAGATTAATATCAATGCTGCATTAATCCAGCATTTGATAAAGAAATAGTACTTCGAAACGTC